>CM064517.1:6428663-6498663 GCA_032716605.1 Paralithodes platypus
AGCTTGTTTTTATATCTGTTTTGGATAATAAGGGCACCAGGATTGAACGCATTATTCCAGAAGAGGGCGGACTAAGGTATTTTAAAGGGTTTGGGATAACTTCTTTGGATTTATTGCTCCCATGACCTGCGCTATAAAGCCAATTATTTTTGTTTTGCCTTCTTAACAACTTACTGAACATATGTTGAAGCTCGGTTTTAGGTTACTCGATCTTATTACTCCCAGATCAGTTTCTCTGTTTACATTCTTAAGCTTATGCCATTCATCGAATAGTATTGCTTTCTCATTATAGGTCATCCGATTATGTATCGTAACTTTACATTTATCCGCATTGAAACTCATTTGCCACATTTGGGCCCAACATGACAATTTATCTAGATTATGTTGCATATCGTCAACATGTTCATTTGAGAGTACGCTATTTGCAATTTTTGTATCGTCAGCAATTTTTGAGATTGTACCGGTGAGGCCCTCATCTATGTCGTTGATGTAAATTAGAAAGATAATTGGTCCTAGTACCGATCCCTGTGGTACCCCGCTACTTACATTGGTCCATTTAGATGCCTTACCGTTTATGACTACTCTTTGCTTTCTGTCGCTGAGCCAATTTTCTATCCATTTCAACACACCGTCTTGTATTCCATGCGCTTTTAGTTTTAGCAGTAAACGTTTGTGGGGAACTTTGTCAACGGCCTTTTGAAAATCAAGGTATATAATATCTACAGCTTTATTCTCATCGTAGAGGTTGAGGATATCGTGGAAGAAGTCTAAGAGGTTTGTTAAACAGGAACGGTTTTTACGAAAGCCGTGTTGAGTATCTTTAAGTATGTTATTTTCCTCTAAGTGATTTACGAGTCTGTCTCGTATGACCGTTTCTAGCATTTTACATACAACTGAGGTTAAGCTAATTGGACGATAGTTTACTGGGTAGGGATTCGCTGCCTTTTTTTTAATATCGTGTTAAGAATGTTGGCTAGCTTCCACTGATCAGGCATAGTTCCAGACTGCAAGGATTTATTCAATAGTAATGTCAGTGGTTTGGAGAGCTCATCCTTAGCTTCTTTCAGAACTCTAGGCGAAATTGTATCACGTCCAGTCGTTTTATTTTCCTTCAGTTTATCTAAACAATTCAATACTTCTCTCTCTATAACGGTGATATTGCTTAGAACTCTGAATTATCAATCTGAATCGGCGATGGTGTAGGGATATCACTGAGGTCTTCTGTTGTAAAAACTGATGCAAAGAAGGTATTGAGGGCATTACTCATTTGTACTTCGTCTTTGGTGTATTCTCCATTTTCATCGACTAACGGTCCAACTATTCTAGTAACTACTATTTTCATTCTGAATATAACTATAGAATTCTTTCGGGTTTGTTTTACTTTGATTCGCAATATGTAACTCTAAGGTCTTTTTGCTTTGCTTAATTAACTTTTTTGGCTTTGCGTCGTAGCTCTACAAATTTCACCCGTTCTTCGTCATTTTGTGAGGATTTTAATCTATCATTAGCAATTTTTTAGCAAGCAGGCAGTTTGAAATATCTTTATTCCACCATTTGGGCTTATTATTATGGCCTGGACGCCGTATTTTCGATGGTATGCAGTCTTGCACTGCTTTTAGGTAAATGTTTTCGAATAACTTCCAAGATGTATTTATGTCGTTATTGTTAATTAAAAAGCTCCAGTCAGTTTCTTTAAACATAGCTCTAAGTTTATGGAAGTTTGCTTTCTTGAAATTAGGGACTTTTTCGATGCTATTATTTGGTTCGTTACTAGTAAACTTTAAAGTGAAAGTTATCGTTGGATGGTCTCTGTTACTGAATTCATCACCAACATTCAAATTCTCTATCAATTCTTCTTTTGTTGCAAGTACAATGTCAAGAACGTTATTACCACGGGTCGGCGTTCGAACAAATTGATAAAGCGAACTCTCTTGCAAGTTCGTATACAAGTCATGTCCGGAGTGTGAAGTTAGAGTATCGCCCCACTTGGTCACAGGTAAATTAAAGTCGCCAAAAATTACGGTATCTTGTGAGTCACTTACATCTGCAATTTGTTCGTAAATTTTCCTCGGTCAGGTTGCACTGATTGAGCTGGAGGTCTGTATATTAATGCAATTATTATTTTTGTACCTGTATTATTTTTTTTTAGCCCAAAAGATGCGTCGACGTTCACAATTTGAGGTTTTGTCAAGAGGGTAGGGTTAAGACTTTCTTTGATATAAAGTAAAACGCCACCTCCATTTCGATTTATTCGGAAGAAGAGAAGGACGTATTGGAGAAAAGGATGAGGAATAAGAGAAAGGGAGGAGAATTAGGAGCATAGGAAGAAAGAAGAGGAAGAAAAGGAGGATAACTATGAGCAAGGAAGAAAGAAGAGACAGAACGGAGGAGGAATAAGAAAAAAGGAGGAGAATTAGGAGCAGGAGAAGAGAGAACAAGAGGAGAAGGAGGAGGAGAAATACGAGAAGGGTCTGCCAGGAGGGCGAGAAGTCGAAGGAACCAAGATGACAAATGACAAGAGTTGAAGGTCGGAGGTTAAGCCGGTATCACACGAGAGCTTTTATAGTCAACATTTGATGATCAACATTTTCTTGACAACATTTCTGGAATATTTTGAACTCCTATCAGAAGCTAGGCTGATAATAGATTAATTTGGGTAACATACATATACAGTATATAATGTTTACCTTATAAGCTGCCAGACCAGTGTTGAGGATAAATATTGAGGGAAAAAGCGCTAGTGTGATACTGGTTTTAGAGTGCGAGAGAGACTGGAGAAGCTACTATTATGATTAACTTGAAATTAATAGGCAAATGAATCTTGTGTACAGTCGGCCTAATAAGTGATGACTCGGCACCAATTATGTGTTGATCAATAATTGGTATGAACACTATTTACACATAATTTCTTCTTTTTGAGTGACATATTTAAACCTGTTCCTATAACTATCCATCCTATTCAACATCTGACACACATTAATACAGCCCAGAGCGAGCCAAACGCAATGACAGCAGCCGAGACATGACTTATTAGCGCCACTGTACTGTACCCCTATTACTCTCTGTGCGTTTCCATGTTCACTATTTAGATCGTTCTCGGTAATCGTGTATCCCTTTCGTCCCTTCAGTATACAAAGTGTGCAAAGGAAAACAAGCAACAATATATATAGATTCCTTCGTCCCTTCAGTAATACCATTATTAACTTTTGGTCTAGGGGCCAGAGTGAAAGTCCCCCCAACCACAGAGTTTTAAGGGGGAGGTACTTGTTTTTGCTGGACCACTTTCTCCCTCATGTTTAGACCCATTAGTTTTGCGATTTTAAGACGTTCGTTCACTAGTTTGGCTATTTTGAGATCCTTCGCCCCATTACTTTGTCAATATTAAGACCTTTCGTGCCGTTTAGGTGTCTATTTTTTCTTAGCGAGCGATAGCGAGCCTGTAGTTTTTAAGGAACCGGCCGTCTGCCGGGACATTTTTCTACCGAAAAATTTACAAATATATCTGGAAGAGGGCATAGGGGGTGTTTTTTAAGCTTGATGGAGGTCTAGCGAGGAAACGAAAACAAAAAATAATAATAATAACTTACCTTACCTTTAGATACCTTTAGATGTGTTCGCCGCTCTTCTAGCGGCACCAAGGAGCGCGATGCCCCTCGTTATGGGTGGTGATTTGGTGCAGTAGACTGTTTGAAGCGACAGCTCGCTCCCTTGCGAGGATGGGCTCGTCTGGCACTTTTTGCAGTTCGACATCTAGGGCTCTCTTGAAGTTGTCTAACGAGATGTCCCTCATGTCTCTTACTCGCCGTGGGAGTTTGTTGAAGAGACGTGGGCCTCTGTTTGATAACCAGCCCTCTCGCAGAGAGCCCATAGCACCCCTGTTATTCATCCGGGGGATTTCGCATTCCCAAGCCTCGTCCTATCACTGAATTTGATGACTATCGGAGTATGTAGGTTTGATACTAAACCCTCTGCGATTTTCCACGTGTATATTATTAGGTAACGTCTCTTCTACGTTCCAGTGAGTACAGATTCAGTGCTCTTAAACGCTCCAAATAGTGTAGATGTTTTATCGAACTTATATGCGAAGTGAAATTTCTTTGTACACTCTCTACGTCATTTATTTCACCTGCTTTGTATAGGGATGTTAATACGCTACAGTATTCAAGCCGCGGTAGCACTAGAGATTTGAAGAGCGTTATCATAGGCAATTCACCGCGTGTTTTAAAAGTACGCAGAATCCAACCCGTTAGACGTTTCGCAGCCGCCACTTTGACCTGGTTATGTACTTTGAAACCCATATTTTCAGACATTAATACCCCAAGGTCTTTCACACTGTCTTTCCGTTCTATTATGTGGTTAGATTCTGTTAAGTAATTTGTAATTTCTTTAACACCATTATTATCTCCGTACCGTATTAATTGGAATTTTTCCTCATTGAATTGCATGTTGTTTTCCCTGGTCCACTGGAACACTACATTCATGTCTTCCTGCAGTCGGCCCGTGTCCTCTTGTGTGTTTACTATCTTGCTTAATTTTGTGTCATCAGCAAAACACGACACCGTACTGTGTCTGGTGTTGGTATCTATGTCGCAAATTAGTATGAGGAACAGAAGGGGCGCCAGCACTGTTCCTTGGGGCACTGAGCTATTGACATCCGAAGGCTCAGAAGTGACTTGGTTTACTGCTACCGATTGTTTTCGGTTTACGAGGAAATTGTATATCCACCGTCCGATTTTCCCAGTTATACCTTTTGCTTTCAGTTTGTGGGCTGAGATATACCATGGTCACATTTATCAAATGCCTTAGCAAAATCGGTGTAAATGACATCCACGTTTTTCTTTTCTTCTAGCGCTTTAAGAATTTTGTCATAGTGTTCCAAAAGTTGTGAGACATGATCTTCCCGCTCTGAACCCATGTTGACCGGTGTTGTGTAGTTCATTTGTCTCCATGAATGTTGAAATTTTGCTTCGCAGGACTCGCTCGAAAACTTTAATGATGTGAGAGGTTAGAGCTACCGGGCGGTAGTTTTTTGGTAGTGCTTTACTCCCTCCTTTATTGCGTTTTTCAAGCTATCTGGTATGTCACCAGTGTCTAGACTCCTTCTCCACATTATAGCCAGGGGTTTTGAGAGGTTTTCCTTACATTTTTTCATTAGGATCGAATTCCATGAGTCCGGGCCTGGTGCTGAGTGGGATGGCATGTTGGAAATGGCCTCTTCTTTGTCTTTTGGACCGAAATCAATATCCAGCATCTGAGGGGTCTCCGTGGGGAGGTTTCCATGAAAAATATATTTTGGTCTCTGATGACTTTTGTTTCATCAGGCTCACTGAATGCCATTTCATACTGCCTGCTTAAGAGTTCGCTCATTTCTTTTTTGTCCCCTGTGAAAGAGCCGTCCCCTTTGCTCAGTGGGCCGATGTTTGATGTTGTTTTAGCCTTTTGTTTGGCGTATGAAAAGAAGTATTTGGAATTTTCCTTTATACCTGCAATAGCTTTCCTCTCCTCTTCCATATGTTGTAGTTCATATGATATTCTTAGCCTTTGTTCAATTTCCACAATTTCTCTATCTATTTCGACCTTTTGCCTATCCTGTAGATTTTGATGTGTGCATCTTTGTGTGAGTAATTTTCTTCTTCTGTACAGCCTCCTCCTTTCCCGATCTTGTTTGCTTCTTCGTTTTGTTTGTCTTGCAGGTATATGGTGGCTACAGATTTGGGTCATGGTTTCTGTTATTAAGACTAGACATTCTGCTGGTGTCAGGTTATCCATTAAATCTTCCCAGTCTATTTCTTTCCATTTCTTGATTTACCTCTTCCCATCTAATGTTTTTGTTATTGAAGTTAAATTTACTGAAGGGGCCGGTTTTTGTTCTCGATTCTGAGGTTGTCTGTACACTTTCTAAGGTTGTTTTGATCTCAATTAATTTATGATCTGAGTATGTTGTGTCCGATATGTTAATGCTGTGTACTTGACCAAGTCTAAGATATTGTTTTCCCGAGTGGGTTCAGCAATATGTTGGGTAAGACTAAAAAAATCACAAAGTTCAAAAAGCTCTCTCGTATTAGTATTTGCTTCTCCGGTGTTATTTGCCACTAACTGGTTTTCTAGTTGTCTCCATTTAATGTTTGGTAGGTTAAAGTCTCCTAGCCATATAATATTTGGTGTTGGGTTCCCCAGGGTTTCCAATTCTGATTTTATTTTGTTGAGCTGGGTTTTGAATTCTTCTCGGGATGAGTCTGGAGGCCTGTATGTAACAATAACTGCTAAATTTAGGGATTCTATTTTAACTCCAAGTATTTCCACCACTTCATTACTGTTATTTAGGAATTCAGTACATATCAGTGAGTCATGTATGTACAAGGCTACACCTCCATGTGATCTATGCGTTCTGTCCGCCCTATGTAGGTTGTAACCAGGAATCCATACCTCACTATCTTCCTGATCTTTAATGTGAGTTTCTGTGAGAGCCGCAAATATAGCGTTTCCTTCTTCTAGCCGGCCCCTAATAAATGGTACTTTGTTCGTGGTTCTATTTTTTAGGCCTTCGATATTTGCAAACAAGATTGGGGAGGGATTGTTTAGAGTACTATGTGTACCTAATAGTCTTCGGGATGTATTGGCCACTCTTGGGAGGCCAGGAGGTGCTTGAGGTGTTCTATGTGCTCTTCCATCTCCCTCAGTCTCTTCATCTTCATCTGCCCTTTCCCTCCTTGCCTTTTTCCTCTGTCTCGTCCTCGCATAGCTAGAGAGTTTTTTGGGCTACCATTCGTGTTAGGTCTAGCATATCTCCAAGTCCCTTTAATATGAAAAGCTGGGCATTTCATATTGTAGCAGGTCTTGTTCTCAAGTGATGTCTTGCAAAGGGATGGGTGGTGGTATTTGCAGGTTTCACCAAATCTAAATTTTTCCATGACTGGTTATGTTGTTGCAAATTTTGGGATGAGCAAATCTACATGCATTCCCATTATATTCGCCCTTTTGACCAAAGTAGCACCTTCTTTCCAGATAATATCTGCACACTGGTGTAGACAACCCCAGTAGGTGTGGCTGGGGCTGCAAGGGGTTATGCGGTGAGCTAAGTGTGGTTGTGGGTGATAGTGGGCTTGGTGTATGGGTGGGTGAGGCCTGCAGGGGGGTGGAGTTACGGGTCGGTTGTAGGTGGGCAGGTGGCAGTGGTGAGGGGGGAGACGATGTGGAAGGGGAGCCTGATATGGGGGCTTGTTGCATCCTACTTTCATCCTGCAAATGTATTTGATCAACAGCAGTAGGGTGGTCAATGGCCATAGATGGGATTAATGTGGGTGTTTTCTGGGTCTGGGGAGGTGTGGGGAGATGTGCGGCAGGGTTTGTGGATATGTAGGGTGCGAAAGGTTGTTGTTCGGCCGGCGATGTGTGTTGATGTGCAGGAGGCAATGTGGGCATTTTCATGGGAAGGTGTGCGTGTGTGGGTTGTGATATTAGTATGGGCCCTGAGGCCCCAATAGTTCCCCATTTTCTGTGAAAGGTAGCTATGTCTTGGCTATATTTCAGTCTATCTTGTACTTCTGTATTTTCTACAGTCTGTATGACTTGCCATGTGATATCGAAACAACTATTGCAGAAATGGAGGTTCTTCCCTCTTGTATTGTACGCCTCATTTATTGGTGTCAATCCTATGCAAATCCAGTGGTATGGTTGCTTGCATATCCGACATGCGGTGCCATTATGCATGTGTATATTCATCTTACAAATCGTACAGTTGTCTCTGGTAAACATTTTATTTTTTTTTTTCCCCACCCGCCCTTACATGGGGGAGAGAGAGAGAGAGAGAGAGGGGGTGGGGGGGTGGGGGCTTGGAGGACAAGGAGGTGTTTGTTACGCGGTTTGTGGGGAGTGTGTGTGTGTGTGGGGGGGGGGGGGGGAATGCCACTCGTTTACACTCGTTATGTTTAAACTTTAAGTAACTTTAAGTAACACTTTCAATAATTATCTTATGAAACAGAATTCTCACTGCCCTAACCACTTTTCCCGTTTTTGGTCGACTGTTTAACGGAATATACGGCACTCTAGGAAAATAACGAACTTTCCAGGCTACCTATATATAGTATCTATTTTAATTTTCATATTTTACCTATCAACTTGATTCAACACTGCTCAGGTTCGAATTGTCACCACATTTGGTTGCGTGGTAGATCTTTCTCTCCAATAACGTCACTACTAACCTGCGATATGGTCGAGAAATAATCTGCACTGATTTAATTTGTTTAAATATTGTTTTTCTCTGTTTGCTATTATTTACGATATTATTTATCAATATATCGACCGAAAATATAAACCCTATACCCTTAACCGTTTGTGTACTGGGGATGTAGTTTTGTATTTTATCTAGTTATCTTTGAACGATTTTATGCAGCTTAGGCAGGATATGTGGTTATAACAGGTTTGCTCCAGATATTCTGTAGTATTTTGACTGCTAAGCATCTTTCCTAAACTAAATAAAATCGTCTAACAGTAGCCAAAGTACCACACAAAAGGACGTCACCGGTACTGAAGGGGTTAACCCTTTGAGTACCAGCGACGTGTGCTATATTATATTCTAGCTATATTTAGACGATCTTATGCAGCTTAGGAAGGATCTGTGGTAGGTAAAAGAGTTAGGTGGGATAGTTTGAAGCCATATTAATTGCTAGAGATCCATCCTAAGCTGAATAGAACCGTCTAATAGTTGCTAGAATATGATGAAAAGGACGTCACCGGTACTGAAGGGGTTAATAGCTAAAAATAGAACCACCACGACATATTTATCTCTATTGTGGAGATGTTAAGGGGTGATGGGCCGTTTTTCTGGTCCCCTTTATTCCTAATGCTTATCCCCATTAGTTGTGAGATTATGAGACGTTTGCCCCATTAGTTTGTCGATTTGAAGACCTTTCGCCCAATTTCGTTGTCAATATTATGACCTTTAGTGCCCTCTATGTGTCGAATTTTTTCCAGGCGAGCGAGAGCGAGCCTGTAATTATGGAGGAACCGGCCTTCGGCCATGACATTTTTCTACCGAAAAATGTACAAATTAATCTCGAAGGGGGATCTAATGGATGTTATGTTTTACGTTTAATGGAGGTCTAGTGAGGAAACTAAAAAGTATATTAATATATATATATATATATATATATATATATATATATATATATATATATATATATATATATACTGTATATATAAACATGCCCCTCAAAAAATAACTGTTGTCCCCTTAATTTGCTATAATAACCTTGGACAGGGAGTTGGTTCCCCTGTCATGGCAAGATACGGGGATTCGTTTTGCCATATATTCTGGATATTAGTAGACGATTATGTTCTGTTTAGGAAGACATTGTGAGAGTCAAGAGGGTACGTTAAACCCTTTTGTACGGGTGACGTCTTTAGCATATTATTCTAACTATATTTAGAGGATTTTGTGCAGCTTACGAAGGATCTATGGTAGTAAAAAGGGTTAAGTGAGATAGTTTGAAGCCTGTAAATTGCTGAAAGCCCTTTTGAAGCTAAATACAATCGTCTAATAATAGCAAGAATATAGTTAAAAGGACGTCGCCGGTACAGAAGGGGTTAATTGAAATATACACTTATCACCCATTTGATTCGCAGAGGACCTTCCAAAGCTGTATAAAATCCTTAAATATGAGCCAGAATGAAGTGTAAATACGTCCTTAAATACCAAGAGGACTAATGATGGTAATTAATATGGGTAATTATAATGAGGGTAATTATTTCGTTCTGCTATGTGAGTGAGGGAGACAAAAGGCAGCACGTTTGTGACGATGGTCGAAAAGAACCCTTGGTTATGCAGCTATTATTTTGTAATGCGAAAACTACAATTACATGAACACAAAACTAAGCAGATTATAGTTATATATATATATTATTATATTTTGTTATAGCTAATGGAACAATATGAGACTAGCTTTCCTCAATATTAAGGGGGGATGGTTAACTTTTTGGTCGATCTTTTCATGTATATATTAATGTCTTCTAGTTTCCTCCCTAGATCTCCATCAAACTTAAAAACACATCCATTAGAAGGCCGGCTCACTATCGTTCGCCATGAAAAAAATAGACACCTAAATAGCACGAAAGGTCTTAATGTAGACAAGGAGATGAGGTGGAAGGTCTTAAAATCGACAAACTAATGAGGCAAATATCTTAAAATCTGAAAACTAATGGGGCTAAACACGAGGGAGAAGGAGATCTAGAAAAAACGACCCATCTTCCCTTCATGCCAAATGTTTATAATTAGCGTGTATATTTTGCTATAATATTAGCGTAATGCCCGAGTAATAAAGATGGGAAAATGTGTTGGTGGTGTAATGGTTTAGATGTTTATGTTCTGGGTGTGGTGTCCCGAGTTCGCATCCCGGGAGGACCATATGCTTTCATTAATGTATTCAAGTGCATTGGGGTTTGTCATGGATGATTAATGTTAAGAATGGGGTGTTAATCCCTAAGTTTTACAGCCAGCTAGAAAGAAAAAAAATAACAGACCGGAAAATACAGTTGCCTTCCTATACCGTGTTCCCTATAGATAGACCAGAAATCTGGACCCCAACGTTTCATAACTAAAAAAACTCTTCAGTAATTGAGGTTTTGTGTGTGCGATTTGGAAAGAGAAACTATACTTTGTATCATTTCATCTAACGGTAAATGGAATCCATCAGCTGCTAATTTATTGATACTTAATGGACAATTACGAAACCACTATGTCTCTGCATGATATTATGACCAAGTTTATATAATTAGCAGGATATTTAACTATAAAATATTCAAAATAACTCAGAAATCTTGATGGGAACTTTGCAATTTACCGTCAGATGAAAATAAACAGGGTATGTGGTATACAGTATAGGTGTGAACAATTACAGCCCGTTTGCTTCAGCCCTTCCTGAGTTACAAGATTTTTTAATTAGCCATTACAATACCGGTTATATCTTTTCAATTATACTTTGGCTTCTATTGTACGATTTCATTCAGTTTAAAAAGGGCCTCCATCAATTAACAGGCTTCAAACAATCTCACTTCACCAGTTTGACTACCACAGACCCTTCCTAAATTTCACAAGATCGTCTAAATGTAGCTAAAATTAAATATAACACACTTCGCAGGTACTCAAAGGGCTAATATATTTGCCCTAATTATATTGAACGGTTAAATGATAAAACAGTTGGATCTAAGTACAATTCATTAAGCCATGGAGGATGAAGAAATACGAAACCAGTTGCGAATGAAGAACGAAATGTGAGGAGAGAGATCAGCTAAAACGAGATAATTAAGAAGGGGAAGGTGAACCCGAGAAACATGAGTATAGAAGAGAGAGAGAGAGAGAGTGAGTGAGAGAGAGAGAGGTGACGGGGATATATAGCCTGGAAACAAAAATAAAACAGAAGGAAAAGAAAAACAACAGTAATGGAATAAAGGATGCAACTGAAATGGAGCAGGACATGTGGATAACTTGAGAGGCACTGTATAAGTATGGATATATTGAATTAATGAGATTATTTCTTATTATATTTAAGATGGTATGGATATAAACTAAACCGATTTTAATAATTATGTGCAGTCTCTTGAAAGACAAATGTAATTAGCTAAATCATATAAGTTGGTGAACGAGACTGACCACGGTAGTTGCATTATTATATCATCCGGGAGAGTTAAGCACATACTATTATATGTTTTTGTTATGGAAGTGATCATGCGATTAATTTATATCTACTATCATGCTTTGTTTGATGTAAGCAGGGAGTTTCAGTTTTACCGAGTAGCTATTGATAAGCAGGTAAGGGAAGAGAGATGAAATACAGACATGCTATAACGTCTAATAATATCGAAGTACGAGTAAAATAGATGAAATAAGAAGCCGCTTAGTATTATCTTAAGACGAGTTATTGAAAATCAATATATGAATTTAGTGTAGGAGTGAAAGATCTTACCGATAAAGGTCTTAAGGGTGGTAGGGCTTATTTTTTGGTTTATTTATTAATTTTCTTATTGTTTAGTTTACTCGCTAGACATCAATCAAGCATTAACAAACACTGCCAATACCCCCCTACGAAATACATTTGTACATTTTTCGGTAAAAAAACGTCCCAGCCAAAGGCCGATCGTACTTCGATATATTAAAATTATAGCATGTTTGATTTTCATCCCCTTCAAGGCTTCATTCCACCATTAAATCGACACCTAAATAGCACGAAAGGTCCTAATATTGACAAAACAAAGAGGGCGAACGGTCTTAAAATCGACAAACTAATGGGGCAAACATATTAAACTCTGAAAACTAATGAGGCTAAACATGAGGGAGAAGGGGGACGAGAAAAACGACCCATCTCCTATTATTAATCAAGGGTTCATTTCACCATTATACTTCCCCATACAGTGTACACGGTCGCTGTATTGTGGGGTCAAGGCCACAGTGGAATTATCGAACCTGCTTAATTAATGGGGCGTGTGATGTGTGCCTTTCTCTATAGACCGACCGTTCATTTTGGGTTGGGCAGAAATCGTAACCTCTAACCTCTGTAACTCAAAAAGGGCTAGAGAAAATGAGCTGTCAATTTCCACACCTATTTCCTAGTCAAGTCTTCCTATGTGGTAGAAATATTAGCTCGACTTCTCTAGTTCTTTTTTCAGTTATCATAGGTTAGAGGTTACTATTTCTGCAACACATAGAATGAACGGACTATAGTTAACCCGTTCAGTACCGGTGACAGCCTTTTCATGATATTCTGGCAATGATCAGACGATTTTTGTTCAGCTTAGGAAGGACCTCGAGCAATAATTAGGCTTAAACGTATCTCAACCAACCCTTTTAACTACCACAGATCCTTCTTAAGCCGCGTAACATCGTCTAAGTATAGCTCGCATATACAATAATGTAACACACGTCGCTGGTATTCAAAGGATTAAACGTGCATTCATATCCTTGTTTGCACTAAACATACCATCCATTACCAAAGGAGTAATACTTGCGATATATTCAAAGGGCTAGTGCTTGTTTTTTATTTTTTATTTTTTTTTTTTTTGGGGGGGAGGTCTATATAATTATGTACTTATTTACTATTTTGTTAGTTTCCTCTCTAGACCTCCATCAAGCTTACAAAAAACACCCCCTAGAACCCCTTTCAAGATATATTTGTACATTCTTCGGTAGAAAAATGTCCCGGCCGAAGGCCGATTCCTTCTAAAATTACAGGCTCGCTGTCGCTCGCCCGGAAAAAAAATCAACACATAAACGGCAAGAAAGGTCTTGAAATTGACAAAGAAATGGGGCGAAAGGTCTCAAAATCACCAAATTAATGTAACGAATGTCTTAAAATCTTATACTGATATGCTAAACATGAGAGAGAAGGGGTCCAGAAAAAGTGAAAACTTCCCCCTTAAACATTAATTTTGATATACAGAACAAATATTCGCATTGGTGAGACGTAGGCTATATCCTTTTGTAATAATGTCGTAGGTATTGGGTAAGACCATCCATTCAGCTTAGGACATTGTATTTGAGGACGTGTTTCATAATCTCTCAGTGGGGTTCGAACCATTGACCGTCAGGACGATAGCCGACGCTTTAACCAACTCCACCACGGCAGCTAGACTGCCGTGGTGGAGTTGGTTAACCCTTTCGCTGCGGGTGACGTTCTGGAATGTTTTTGCAAGTTACAGCAATTTCCAGGCTTTAAAAGCCTGTAAAAACCATAAAAATCGAATGTCAGTGGGCGGGAGCGTCAGGGGCCCACCTCCGACCATCAGAGCACTGAGCGGCTCACTGAGGTTGACTGTGTCTCGCGCGGGTCTCTCTCTGTGTCTCCCAACAGTGTAGCCAAGCGAGCGAGTGTTACATAATAGCGGGTTTTCCGCGTTTCACTGGCACCACTACGGGTGAACCAGACCACATACGGAACCCATTCTGGTGTCATTTTGAAGCTATTCTCGCCTAGTTTTCGGCAGAATACACTTCATTTAATGCAGATGCTTGCTTTATAATTCAGGAGTGCCTGAATGTGCCTAAATAGCCCAAACATAGCCGCAGCCAATGGGTTAAAGCGTCGGCTATCGTCCTGACGGTCGACGGTTCGAGCCCCACTGAGAGATTAAAAACAAAATATATATATATATATATATATATACCGGTATATATATATATATATATATATATATATATATATATATATAATATATATATATATATATATATAGTATATATATATATATATATACTGTATATATATTATATATATATATATATATATATATATACTGTATATATATTATATATATATATATATATATATATATATATATATATATATATATATATATTATATATATATATATATATATATATATATAGAGAGAGAGAGAGAGAGAGAGAGAGAGAGAGGAGAGAGAGAGAGAGAGAGAGATTCTGTACTACATTAGAGTGACACTGATTTAATCAACTAGGTCCGATTGCATAACGGCTAATATGAATATATATTCAGTGTAACCTCAATATGTTATTACATAATACAAACACTGGTATTCGTATACCATATGGGTAAAAAATATCGTCATTACACTTTTGACATTCATATTTCTTTTCAAACCTGATAAAAATCATCTAGTAAGTTTATTAGATATACTTCATAAACTAAGGCATTGTGCAGCACGGTATATTTTCTTTCATAATGAGATCGATGTTCACTCATCACTCTTCGCTGGTGTGTTATTCTCACAAGGCAGGCACTCATCTCTCTCCTTGACCTATGCTCTCTCTCTCTCTCTCTCTCTCTCTCTCTCTCTCTCTCTCTCTCTCTCTCTCTCTCTCTCTCAATACAGAGATCACAAATTGAATATAAATTTGTCTACAATATAAACTGCAATGGGTGGTAATTAATAGTGTTTCTTCTGAGTGGATTTCAGCTACTTCTGGAGTTCCACAGCCTTGGTCAACTTCTATTATTCAAATATGTCTATGATATTGATATTGGTCTGTTGAGTGTGATCTCCAAGTGTGCAGATTAAACTAAGCTTGGCGTAAATGTGAAAGACCCTAAAGGGGTTGAACAACTTAGGATGGATCTTAACAGGCTGGGTGAATGGTCTGAGACATGGCAGATACAACTAAACTAGGACAAGTGCAAGGTGATGCATATTGGCCAAGAAAATCTGAAGTCTGGCTATTTGCCAGTGGGAATGCCTCTGGAGGGTGACTCATTTGGAAAATGATCTGGGTTTTATGGGTAGCAATGACCTAAAGTTTTCCTTGCAGTAAATTGAAGTAGAGAAAAAAGCTCAGCAATTGATGGGCTATATTAAGAGATAACTTAATTACAGAAATAAGAAAATAGTGTTCAGACTCTAAAACGCTATTATACAGCCTCTCTTGGAGTATGCTGTCCAACTCTGGTCTCCATCATGCAGGAAAGATATAGAGCGACTGGAAGGAGTACAAGCAAGGCCTGCATAGCATATTCATCGATTAAATCACTGAGCTATAAGCACCGGTAAAAGGTCTGGATCTCTTTCGTTGGAAACACGGAGACCACAATTAAGGTCAGCTCATTGGAATTGTTAAAATACTTAATGGGTTCGACAATGATGAGTGTGGCAAAATGTTTAGCCTCAATACGAATGCAATACACAAACATTACTGGAAACTAAAATGGAAAAACTTTAGCACCAGTATTTGTCGAAACCTGTTCACATAATATTATAAGGTCTGGAGAAAGCTACCCTTAGATATTGTAAACAGTTCTTCAGTAGAGCAGTTCAAGAAGAGTGTATATATTACCATACACACTCTGTAATGAGTGTAATGCACTACAAAATATCTCTCCTTCCACTTGAGTATCTCCCCAAAATGTATTACAAGGTCTTTGAAGTACAAAATATTCATTGTAATTCCTTGAAACTCTATCTTTCTCAAGCAACCACATTCACATATACAACTATTTCTTCCGTTTATCATATTATTCCATAATAATTGTCACCCCGCTTTATCGTCACTTATGAATACATAATTATATCTCAGTAGTTATGCATATGTACCAATAACTCTCACTTATTAATACATAATTATATCCCAGTCGTTATTCATATGTATCAATAACTCACTCACAACCAGCACCATGCAATTAAGGGGAGATAAGCCGTTTTTCTGGTCCCCCTTCTTCCTCAGGTTTAGCCCCATTAGTTTTCAGATTATAAGACGTTTGACCCATTAGCTTGGCGATTTTAAGACCTTGCACCCTATTTATTAATACATTTTTTCATGGCGAGCGATAGCGAGCCTGTAAATTTAAGAGAAACCGGGTGTTTTTTTCAAGCTTGATGGAGGTCTAGCCAGGAAACAAACAAATGAATGAATAAATAGACCAAAATACGCCAATCCCCCCTTACTATCACTCACCACCGTTCCTCATGTCCCTCAACTCACAACACTCACACTCCACTCACCACCGTTCCTCATGTCCCTCAACTCACAACACTCACACTCCACTCACCACCGTTCCTCATGTCCCTCAACTCACAACACTCACACTCCACTCACCATCATATACTAACATTCACCACAACCCATGCTCATCACCAATCTCGCTAACATTCACACATTAAGGGGAAGTATTTTTTGTTTTCGCGACCCCCTCCATGCTTATCCCCATTAGGTATGACATTTTAAGACGTTTGCCCCATTCGTTTAGTGATTTTAAGACCTTTCAATCTATTTAGGTGTCTTTTTTTTCCTGGCGAGAGATAGCGAGCTTGTAATTTAGGAGGGATCGGCCTTCGGCCGGGAAATTTTCTACCGAAAAATGTACAAATTTATATAGAAGATAGATCTTGGGAATGTTTAGTAAGCTGATGGAGGTCTAGGGAGGAAACTAAACAAATCATAACACATTTTATAAATCGACCAATATTTCCCCTCCCCACTAAACGTATGTCGAAGACACAGATACGTACAGTTTCATTTAAGATTAATATTGTGTTGATTACTATAGCATGTTTATAAGCTGAGTATTACTGTAATTTGCTAGCCAGAATATCTCGAATAAACCTTTGTCTTTAACCCTTTCAAGGTACGGAAGCTAAGCATGGACGTTTGAGAAAAGACTCAGACCAAGAGTGAGAGGAGTGGAAATGAGTTACTTGAGAAGTGCGTGCAGAGTTACATGGAGGGATAGACAGACGGATGAGGACGTAAGAAGGAGGTGTGGTGTGGAGGTAGATGTGATGAAAAGTGTGAAAAGGAACACCTTGAGATGGTTCGGCCATATGGAACGTATGGGAAGCGAGAGAATGACTAAGAAGGTGTACGAGAGCGAGGTGGAAGGACAGAGAGGGAGAGGTAGACCGAACAAGAGGTGGAAGGATGGAGTGAGGAAGTATATGGATGAAGGCGGTGCTGGTTGGGAGGATGGGCGTCGACTGTCTGGGGACAGATGTGCATGGGGGCGGTTCGTTTGTGGCCACCCCTTCGGGGATCGCAGTGTCAAGTAAGAGATAGATAGAAGGTACGATTCGCCATTCTATTATGTTGTCTGGCTATTTTTAGATGATTCTATTCAGATTAGGAAGGGTGTATGGAAGCCAGAGGGTTAATGGGGATAGTCTGTACCATTTTCATTCCCACAGACCCTTCCTTAAATGCATAAAATCGTCTAATGATAGCCAAAATAATCGATCCAAAAGGCGTCATAATCTTCAATGCTAATGTAACGTATATTTAAAAAAAAAAAAAAAAAAATCACTACCTTGCAACTACCGTCCAATAAGTTTGACTTCAATCATATGTAAATTGCTCGAAACAATCATCAGAGATAAACTTGTAAACCATTTAGAAGACAAAACAAATTTAATAACAGAATCACAGCATGGTTTCCGAAAAAACCGTTCATGCCTAATAAATCTTATTGACTTTTGTCTTGACATCTTCAACTTGTATGACGAAAGTAAAGCCGTCGACATTGTCCACCTTTATTTCCAAAAAATATTCGATAAAGTTCCCCACAAGCGTCTATTGATAACATTTAAAGCTCATGGCTTAGAAGGATATGTACTTCGAATGGTTAAGAATTGGCTTACTGGGAGTAAGCAACGAGGAGTAATAAACGGTAAAGCCTTGGACTGGAAAGATGTCACAAGTGGTGTGTCGCAGTGGTCAGTGCTCGGACCCATTCTTTTCTTAATGTATATTTATGACTTCAACGACGATCTTTCATGCACAATTTCAAAATTTGCAGATGATACCAAAATAGCGATCATAGAAGTATCTCCCTTGCAAGTTCAACAGATCCAACATTATTTAGATAAATTAGCAAACTGGGCCCAAACCTGGCAAACATGTTTCTATACCGACAAATGTAAAGTACTACATAATTAAGATACAAGAATGAAAATTCAAACTACTCAATCAATGGTAGTCAACTCAAAAATACTGATAAAGAAACTGATTTAGGGATAACAATATCAAGTACTTTAAAACCCAGCCAACAATGTACCGAAGTTGTTAAGAAAGCAAACTAAATTATTGGCTTCATTGGAAGATCGTTTGAATACAAATCTGAAAATTTCATTCTCACCTTACACAATTCTTTGGTTCGCCCCCATATGGAATACTGTGTACAATTTTGGTGTCCATATTATCAAAAGGACATAGATAAACTGGAGAGAATACAGCGGAGAGTGACACAAATTATCCCTGGACTGAGAAAAAAGTCATATGAAGAGCATCTGAAAGAGTTAAATCAGGCTGAGAGGGGACCTAAAATTATTAATTAAAGGTATTGACAATATGGATGTCAACAAATATTTCACAATCGATCACTCGAATTACACTAGAATCACTAGATGAAATGATTGTAAGATAATCGTAAAGCATTTTTAACTCCCATGGGGCAAAGCATTTTTGTTTTCAATCTAGTAGTAAACCTATGGAATGGAATGCATTACTATTGAAACTTTCAAAATACGCCTAGATAAATATATCGCTCTTAATCCACGATTAACTGCGTTTACAAACGAATAACAGCACTTTTTATTGAGCTACCGTTATCTTGTTCTCACATAGGTTAGGTAGTTTAACTACAAGCAGTTTCGAAAGGATCAATACATTTGTTGTTGCTTGCTTTTCTTTGTACTCCTTTGACTCGACTCCGATCCCACCCGACTCCGGTAATGAGAGGATATTAACACAACATTTACGGCGCCATAAAAAAACGCCATATCCGGAGTTAATGACCCGAGTAATGAAGGTTGGGATGATCACAGAAAACATTGTCAGGTTGTTAATTACCACTCTTGGCCAGACGATTTGTTAGTTTCTTTTAACCCCTTCTGTACCGGCGACGTCTTTGTTTACATTATTCTTGCTATATTTCGCCAAAATCGATGGGCTAAATATCAGGAAGAAGTGGGGCAAAAAAACACACCAAAAACTACCTCCCTTCATGCTTATCATCCACACCTACATAAATAGAAATATTCTATTATATTATATTTTATTTTATTCTATTACATTCTATTCAATTCTATTCTATTCATACCACCAAAATAATCGTCATAATCTACCACTCTCCTTTTGCAATTACCATGAACCTCTTATTGCCTAACAACCACAGATGTGGCTGATGATATTCTTGTTATCATTACACCAAAGCCTTGTACGTTAATAATTACGCATTCATAATTAACTTCATCTCTGATATTATCCTGGGTAAGGCTAGTTAGTGGTAATATCATATGCACTGCTAACATATGTATCAGGTCTATCAATATCTTCATAGCTAGAAGTATTCCACACACGCCATGACCACACGCGCACATGCACACACACACCCATCACCACAAACACACACACACACACACACACACACACACACACACACACACAAATGGTGGTGTATTTATCAATACACACGTTAATTATGCATGCTTACGACTAAATGTTTCGATTTTAAACCTAAATGTAACTATCTAGATCAAACTTAACGTAACCCAACCTAACCTAACATAACCTAACCTAACTTAACCGAAAACACTCCATTTCAACGTATTTAAAGATGTGTGTACACTTAAACTGTCGCCCCGAACCTCATGTACCTGTAAACCTACATATTTAGTCAATGTTGTACTTTTAAGCACACCACCGCTTGTCCACACCACACACACACACACCACCACCACACACACACACCACACACACACACACACACACACACACACACACCACCACCACGACCACCACCTTCTCACCTTGGAAACAAAGACCGTCATCTGAACTTGTAAGAAAAGATGTCAAGACTTGGGCTCCTTCATACAAAGAGACTGTGCTTCATTAAGATTTTCTAACAGCTGTCACAAAGAACGTGAGGCATAAAATATCACACACGGTTCTTTCTTTTGATGTTTAGTTTTAGTTTCGATATCTTTTTGGTTTATTTTTAGTTTCGATATATTTTTGGTTTATTTTGCTCCTTTGTCTGTATTATCAATTGAGTATTAGTTTGTATTTATTTGGTAATTGTCTCTTTATTGTATTTATGTATCTCATTAACTACCTGTCCATTTATTTCTACTGATCTATATAGTAATTTTATCTCTTAGTCCATCTATACGACTTATATTATAATGGGTATGTCAACTCATGAATATGGGAAATCCTATCTGCTTCGAGTTTAGCAAATATGAATCTTGAAGATATCAGTGGCTTCCTTCTTTGTTGGTTTTATATGGCAGGGTAATTGTTGTTTACACCCCGCAGACTACGATGCTCAAGGGGCTAATGGATATTTTTTGGTCTATTTATATAATTATAGATTTATTTAGTTCATAGTTTCCTCCCTAGACCTCCACCAAGTTATAAACAAACACCACCTAGACTCCGTTTCAAGATCAATTTGTAAATTTTCCGATAGAAAAAACTTATGTCCCGGCTGAAGGCCGGTTCCTCTTAGAATTACAGGCTCGCTATCGTTCGCCAGGAGAAAATCGACACCTAAATGGCACGACAGGTCTTGATATTGGATAAGAAATGGGGCAAACATCTTGAAATCGCCAAACTAATGGAACAGACGTCTAAAATCTCAAAGCTAATGGGATTGAAAATGGTGGCGAAAAAAACCCTACCTCCCCCTTAATGCGCCTTTTCTGATTCCGAATATGGTCGATTATGGATATTAATGCCATCAAGTCAACAATAATGTTTGTACAACACCATGAACCAAGAATGCGGTGATGTATATGGTTACTGTTATCTCTCTTACTCTTACGTTCTTCACGCAATGTTGTGCCTATTAGGGATACTTTAAAGCCTTTGTTACCATCAGGGGTATTTAGAAACCTTTAGTTTAGTTACTTTAATCTCTGCAGTTGTCTTTGAGTTAGCTGTGGGCAGAAAACTAATTTTGGAGAGGTAATTATAAGAGTGAGAGAACTCTATTTCTTATTGCTAATCTGGCAACCTCTGCGTCATATGGTCGTGAGAGGGTTAAGAACATAACAACATAAGCAAATGGGAGTTTGCAGAAAGCCGATTGGCCCACATAAGGCAGATCCCTCTCACATCCAACCTCTTGTATATAGGTAAAAAGTTTGTGTAGCTTTTTATGAAATACAGAATTGCGTATATATATATATATATATATATATATATATATATATATATATATATACACTCTATGTATATATACTGTATACTTGCACTTATTGATGTGAAGTGTCACTTAATTAATTTGATGAGACGTTTGTTGATAAATATTTTGTTTGTATTAAATTCTTACAGTAAAATTATATAATTGTGCTAATTCATGGAAACTAATTTGATATATTCGATACTTCAATAAAAGCATTAGTAAAATTATCACGCACGTTTCATACCTCGTTGATAATTTCTCAACATTGCCGTACTTTTATATTGGCATGATTAGTGAATAATTTAGCAAACGTTGATTAATTCTCGCTTATCATAATTTGCGAGTTAATTGGCTCCAGTAAAGATTATTAATCATTATTACGTGCCTCTAAAATGAGATGCTAATTATTTCGAACACATTTTAATAAACTCTAGTTTAATAAGAGTGCAGTTATTTATAGATGATGATCTTTAAACTAAATATGCAATGGCAGAATCATTCATATTATATCTGGTTATTAAACTATTTTATTCAGATTAGAAAGTGTCTGTAGGAGTCAAAGCGATAACTAAATATAGACTATATTACTTTGCTAGGTAGAGATTCTTCCTATGCTGCATAAATAGTCTAGTGTCAGCAACAATACAATACAGGGGGATGGGCGTATGAACATAAATAGTCTAGTGTCAGCAACAATACAATACAGGGGGATGGGCGTATGAACATAAATAGTCTAGTGTCAGCAACAATACAATAAAGGGGGATGGGCGTATGAACATAAATAGTCTAGTGTCAGCAACAATACAATACAGGGGGATGGGCGTATGAACAAAAATAGTCTAGTGGCAGCAACAATACAATACAGGGGGATGGGCGTATGAACATAAATAGTCTAGTGTCAGCAACAATACAATAAAGGGGGATGGGCGTATGAACATAAATAAGTCTAGTGTCAGCAACAATACAATACAGGGGGATGGGCGTATGAACATAAATAGTCTAGTGTCAGCAACAATACAATACAGGGGGATGGGCGTATGAACTTGCTCGTGTATCTATGTTTTTACTATTTGTATTAAGTGTCCTCCCTAGACCTCCATCAAGCTTATAAAAACATCCGCCCAAGACCCTCCTTCAAGATAAATTTGTACATTTTTTTATAGGAAAATGTTCTGCCCGAAGGCCGATTACTCCTAAATTACAGGCTCGCTATGGCTCGCCTGGAAAAAACCGACACCTTAATGACACGAAAAGTCTCAATATTGACAAAGCAATGGGGCGAAAGGTCTTACAATCGCCGAACTAATGGGCCGAACATCTCAAAATTTGAAAACTAATGGGGCTAAACATAAGGGAGAAGGGGGTCTATAAAAACTGCCCATCTCCCCTTAATAAAAACACCCTATTGCTGAATGGGTTTTTAATTAGTGTGTAGTTATTTATGGGTGATTCGTTAGCCACTGCTTTACCGGCGACGTCTTTTTCATTATATTCTGGCAACTATTAGACAATTTTATTCAGCTTAGGAAGGAAGTCTACCCATTAAAAGGCTACATACTATCTCAATTCATCCTTTTCATTATATCCTGGCAACTATTGACGATTGTATTTAGCTTAGGAAGGACGTCTACCCATTAAAAGGCTGTACATATCTTTTGTGCTACCATCCTTCTCAAGCTTCATACAATTGTCTAAATGTAATGGAAATCAAATAAAAAAGACATCACCAGTGCAGGAAGGGTTAAGAAAATAAATACGTAATTAGTATATTCGGCGTAGATTGACTATTGTATAGATCTCTGTTCGCTCGCTGTGTGTTCCTTTATGTGTGTGTCGGAATATGTCTGTGTCACTGTATCCATGTGTATATGTGTGTGTGTGTGTCTGAATAGATGTTTGTCACTGTATTCATGTGTTTGTGTGTGTGAGTATGTCGGAATATAGCTTTGTCACTATATCCATGTGTGTGTGTATGTGTGCGTGTGTGTGTCAGAATAGATGTTTGACACTGTATGCATGTGTGTGAGTGTGTGTGTCGGAATATGTCTGTGTCACTGTATCCATGTGTGTATGTGTGCGTGTGTGTGTGTCTGAATATATGTTTGACACTGTATTTATGTGCTTGTGTGTGTGAGTGTGTGTGTCGGAATATGTGTGTGTCACTGTATCCATGTGTGTATGTGTGCGTGTGTGTGTGTCTGAATATATGTTTGAGACTGTTTCCCTGTGTGTATGTCTGAATATATCTTAGTCACCGTATTCCTGTGTGTGTGGGAGGGGGAGGGTGTCTATCTATTTATATATTGCCCGACGCCGTGATCCCCGAAGGTGTGGCCACGAACGAACCGCCCCCATGCACCTCTGTCCCCAGTCAGTCGACGCCCCTCCCCCCAACCAGCACCGCCTTCGTTCATATACTTCCTCACTCCATCCTTCCACCTCTCATTCGGTCTACCTCTCCCTCTCTGTCCCTCGACCTCGCTCTCGTACACCCTCTTAGTCATTCTCTCGCTTTCCATACGTTCCATATGGCCGAACCATCTTAATTTGTTCCTTTTCACACTTTCCAGGGTGTATGTCTGATTATATTCATACGTATGCCTCTAAATTAGATAACCAAGTTAATGTAAAAAACAAAATGTGTCCAATAGAGTAAGCTTTTATTTAAAGTTATATTAATCTATTTTGATAATAGTTAATATTTACTCCATGATATATCAAGGACATGATATCACAGCATGTAGAAATATCAAATTACGTTTACTACTATTTACATTTTCATGAACAAATAATATATCTATTTTTTATTAACTTCACCACAACACCAAACACCTCCAATGAAATTAATGAAAGCAAAATATTAATAATAAATCAAGCATCATAAGAAATATTAGAGTTCTGATACTACTGTGTCCAGACAAATATGCGAAGCAGACAAATATAACACAATCTAATAAATATATGCACAGAGTATGTCACAAGTGTAAATTAAATAGTATTGTTCCTGCAATTAATATTAAATTAAAATTATTTAATTGCTATACCTGCCATGCCTCAGTACATTATATGTTATAAATGTAACTCAATTGGTCCCGTTCCTGCCTAAGCCTTCCTTCCTACAGACCCCTCTTGTCCCCTTGCTTCCCTTCCCTCTTTTGTGTGAGCTGCCTTTGTGTGTCCCCTCTTAAGCTTAATTACCTAAGCATATAATTCCTCCCAGCTTAGCTCCAAAGTCAATAGTCAGGGACACTTTTTCTATACATTTGCCGCTGAGAAACAAGCTATATTTTCTTTACTGCCTTCTCGAATTATTATCTAGGGGGAAAATATACTCACATGACGGAACAAGGATTTTATCTTAGCGACACGACACGATAGATGCAACAATTTCCTCTTCTATAGACATCTTAACCCTTTCAGTCTTCTACGTCGCTTTTCACAGCGAGTTTATTGAGGTTTAGAATACCGTCTTGGAAACAAATGAGTAGAATCTGTCATAATGAACCCTCTGACTCCCAAAATTCCTTCTTGACCCTTTGAGTACCAGTGACGTGTGTTATATTTTATTCTAGCTATATTTAGACGATATTATGCAGCTTAAACAAGGATCCGTGGGAGTTATAAGGGCTGGTTGAGGTAGTGTGAAGCCATATTATTGCTAGAGGTCATTCTTAAGCTGAAAACAAATCCTCTCAACATTGCCATGAGTATAATTAAAAGGATGTCATCGGTACTGAACGGGTTAAGGTGGCCCACCTCGTTTTTTTTCTCTCTCCCTCTCTCTCTGGGTTGTATCCATTCAGCCTCATTCAGCCTATTGTTTTGACACGTTTACCCCCATCCAGGTGTCTTTTTTTTCCTGGCGAGCGGTAGCGATCCAGCATATTTTTGTAAATGTTTTTGACAGCAGGCTAAATTTGTACATTTTTCGATAGAAAAGTTTCTCCAGCGAAGCCGGATTTCTCCATAAAATGCGGGCTCGCTATCACTCGCCAGGAAGAAATCGACAGCTGAATAGGGATAAGTGTTCTAAAACAGTAGGCTGAATGGGGCCTAATGGATACAAGCCAGAGAAAGAGAGAACAGGAGAGAACACACAGGTCACCCCCTTAAGCTGAACAAAATCGTCTAATAATAGCCAGAATACTAGGAAGAAATGTGTCTTCGCATCTTCACAGGGTTAATGACTCGTTCACTTAGATATTCCTATTGTTACTTCCGGTCACAGATTGTCGAGTCAATTTTGTATGTATGTATGTATGTACGCTGGCAATAACCCCATTTTTCCCTTTGTTTTCACTTATGTGTTTTTTTTTTTTTTTTTTTTTGGGGGGGGGGGGCGACTCGAGACAGAGCCGTTTGTAATGAATAATATTTAGATACCTTCGATCAGGCTTCCTCAATACATATTCGTTAGAAAATGGTAAAACATTTCACTTACTGTACAGAGTATTTTTTTCCAGATACTACTCATTATTTTACACAAATCTGGGAAGTATGCTGCCACAATGAGACAATGGAAATATAATTCACCGGCTTCTATCTCCAGCAAAACTAACGGTAAAAATGTACCTATGGTCCCGTTAAAATATCCTCAAGTAACCTATTAAAAACTGTTCAGGGGACTGGTTAGAACTTGTAGGATGTTTAATTGAATGTCGGAAATCAGTATTTACTGAGAAATAAAAGTCTTAAAATGCGCTATGTTTTACGGGAGGGTCTGTACGCCGCCACATACGCGCGGCCCTGCCCACTGCCCAAAATGTACAAATATTATATTAGATTAGATTAACCTAACCTAACCTAACCTAACCTAATCTAACCCTAATATAATATAATATAATATAACATAACATAACATTTTTGCCTGAACTAGTCATTGTTTACCTGGGACCCTGGGTGACCCATAGCGCATTTTAAGACTGTTATGTCTCAGTAAATACTGATTTCCGACATTCAATTAAACTTCCTACAAGTTCTAACCAGTCCCCTGAACAGTTTTTAATAGGTTACTTGGGGATATTTTAACGGGACCATAGGTAAACATTTATCAAACTAACCTATTAAAATATATATCTGTTAGTAGTTCTAGTTCCTAGTGTGTAAACTAATGTATCATCTCTGTCTGCGACTTACAATAAAAGCAAAAATATGATATAATGGAAATAAACATAACTCCTGTCCAATGAACATGAAGATACTATATAATACACCTTTAATAAACATAACTCCTGTCCAATGAACATGAAGATACTGTATAATACACCTTTAATAAACATAACTCCTGTCCAATGAACATGAAGATACTATACAGTACACCTTTAAGGGGGGATGGTTCACTTTTTGGTCGATTTTTCTTTTATCTATAATTTCTCTAGTTTTCCCCTTAGACCTCCATCAAGCCGTACAAAAAAAAACCCTAGACCCTCCTTCAAGAACAAATTGTAAAACAAAAATTGGTAGAAAAATGTCCCGGCCGAAGGCCGGTTACTCTTGAAATTACAGGCTGGCTATCGCTCGCCATGAACATTTCGACACCTAAATGACACGAAAAGTCTTAATATTGACAAAACAATGGGGCGAAAGGTCTTAAAATCGTCAAACTAATGGGCCGCACGCCATAAAATCTGAAAACTAATGGGGCTAAGCATGAGGAAGAAAGGGGACCAGAAAAACGACCCATTTCCCCTTAACTTGCCAGTCTAGCAATTATGGTCATCACGCTGAATTAGTAGCGGCCACAGCAAAGTAGACCATAATTATCATTTATCGTCATTTAAAAGGTAATGGTGTTAAGTTTAGTTCATTTTCGGTATAAATATAACATGTCCTTTGCAACTTTTACTCCCTCTCCTACTCCCCCCCCCCCCCTCCGTCTATCTCTCTCTCTCTCTCTCTCTCTCTCTCTCTCTCTCTCTCTCTCTCTCTCTCTCTCTCTCTCTCTCTCACACACACGCAAACAAATCGAATTCCACCCATCGTTATCGGCCATAAGAATAGCGTGATTCACTGCATATCTGACAAAAAAAAAAAAAAAAAAACCCTGACCGAAGAAGACTTTGGTCCTATCAGCTCTTTGATGGAGTTGGGACCTACGAGCTTTGGGACAGGATATGAGAGTGAGAGAGAGAGAGAGAGAGAGAGAGAGAGAGAGAGAGAGAGAGAGAGAGAGAGAGAGAGTGTGTGAGCGTGTAGCCTACAATGGAGTACAAAGGAAATCAAGCAACAACAGGTCTAGTGACCCCTCTAGGCTGCTTGTCCTCCAAAACACTGAGGATCAAGTGTCCAAAGAGTGGTTTAGAGTGGGTAAGGGAAAATTAGAAAGGGAACTACTGACCTGGAACTAATGTCCGTGTCAGGATTAGGAAGTTAGTATAGGACAGAGGGGTTAGTAACATAACACAGTTATAAGTTATCTTTCGTATATCTGGGAAAAAAGAGAGTAACGTTTTAGTAATATACTGTATATACACAATAATCCTATATTAATCTGAAAGGGGAATATAATAAAGTTATTCATTTACAAACGCAGTCAGTCGCGGGTTTGATGCAAGATATTTGTCTAGGCGAAGTTTAAAAAATTTAACGGTGTTGCAGTCTAAAACGTCTCGGGGAAGCCCATTCCACAAGTTGACAACTCGATTGAAGAAGATATTCTTAGATTCGTGAGAGTTAAAAGATTTACCAATAATTTTGCAACCACTTCCCCGCGTGTAATTAGATTGGTCGATAGTGAAGTATTTACTACAGTTTATATTGTCGATGCCTTTTATGATTTTGAACACTTGAATTAAGTCGCCTCTTAATCTGCGCTGGGTTAAAGGAAATATATTTAATTATCTAAGACGCTCCTCGTATGGTTTGTTCTTTAGGCTAGGTATCATTTTGGTAACTCTACGTTGAACTCGTTCTAAATTGTCTATATATCTTTTGTAATAAGGGCCCCAGGATTGAACGCAGTATTCCAGAAGAGGGCGGACTAAGGAATTGTAAAGAGTTAGGATAACTTCTTTGGATTTATGCTCAAATGACCTGCCTATAAAGCCAATTATTTAGTTTGCCTTCTTAACAACTTCTGAACATTGTTGACTCAGTTTTAGGTTACTCAATATTGTTACTCCCAAATCAGTTTCTCTGTCTACACTCTTAAGCTGAGTGCCATTCATCGAATAGTTTGCTTTCTCATTTAGGTATCCGATATGTAGTAATTTACATTTAGAGAGAGAGAGAGAGAGAGAGAGAGAGAGAGAGAGAGAGCGAGAGAGAGAGAGAGAGAGAGAGAGAGAGAGAGCGAGGGGGGGTGGAGAGAGAGAGCGAGCGAGACAGAGAGAGAGAGAGAGAGACGAATTTATATGCGGAGAATATTTAACGGGGGACCACGGGGAAAAGATATTGATGTTTGAAGTTGGCGAGTTATCGAGGGTCGGCTGAAATATGGCAGAAACGATGATAAATGAAGAAAAACAAAGGGAAAGGAGGGCTTGAGAAGGTTAGGGAGGGAGTGCATTGGAATAATGATGAAGGAAAGAGAGAAGAAGATTAGAGTGTAGTGAAGATATTTGTGGAGAATTATGGAAGAGACGATGATAAATGGAGACAAATAGAAGCAAGGAAGGGCTTGGGAAGGTTAGGGAGGGAGTGCATTGGAATAACAATGAAGGAATGGGAGAAGAAGATTAGAGCGTAGTGAACTAAGTTGTGGAGATGCGGACTAACAGGGATGAAATATGGAAGGGACGATGAGAAATTAAGACAAATGAAGGGAACAAAATGAAAATATAGACTGACATATGGAATGGAAGATGATATATGGAGAAAATAGAAGGAAGATAGGGATTGAAAAGGTGTGGGAAGGATAATTTTAGAATGATTAAGATAATACACGAGGGGAAATATGAAAGATGGTAGGAATATCCTAGATAGTTGGTAGAACAGTGTTAAGGGTAGATGGGCCGTTTGTTTGGCCCCCTTCTTCCTCGTGTTTAGACTCATTAGTTTTCACATTTTAAAACGTTCGCCCCATTAGATTATCGATTTCAATACCTTTTTCCCCATTTGTTTATCAATATTAAGACCTTTCGCGCTATTTAGGTGTCGATTTTGTCCCTGGTGAACGATATAGCGAGCTTGTAATTTGGGAGGAACCGGCCGGGATATGTTTCTACCCAAAAATGTAGATATCAATCTACAAGGGGAATGTAATGGCTGTTTCTTTTAAGCTTAATGGAGGTCTAAGGAGGAAACTAAACAAAACAGAAAATCACATACATATAAATGATCCAATAAATACGCCCATCTCCCCTTAAAATAAGCGACACACGGAAGAAGAAGAATATACAACACAATTAAAACAGTATATATATGAGAGAGAGAGAGAGAGAGAGAGAGAGAGAGAGAGAGAGAGAGAGAGAGAGAGAGAGAGAGACAAAGTTGAAACACCAGAGAAAGATAGCATAATGTTCAGATAAGGAAGTGTGTGTGTGTGTGTGTGTGTGTGTGTGTAGCAGAAAGAGAGATAGTGCGAGACAGAAATAAAGACGCAGGAACAGAGAGAGAGTTATACAAAGTTAAACATATACTCAAACTACACAGACATAGCAGTCCCTACTAAGTGGTCCGGCCTTAATACTACTAGACAGGAACAGTTTATAGTAGAAGAATAGGACAGCAAAGTAGAAGGCTATCTCCCCACCCTCCGCTCCCTCAGGCAAAAAGGCCGTACCGGATAATAGGATGAATTGTAACCTTATGGGTCAGGTTATGCCCACAAGGAAAGTTTTTATAGAGTATACAAAGAAATTAGTCTGAATGGGGATTTGCACTTACATACCTACTGATTCATTCATATTAAGAGAGAGAGAGAGAGAGAGAGAGAGAGAGAGAGAGAGAGAGAGAGAGAGAGAGAGAGAGAGAGAGAGAGAGAGAGAGAGAGAGAGAGAGAGAGAGAGAGAGAGAGAGAGAGAGAAAGAGAGAGAGAGAGAGAGAGAGAGAGAGAGAGAGATGGGGGGGAGGGGGGTTACACGAGTTACACAGATCTTCGTATAACACTTATTGTATCCTTACAAGAATAATTGGTTGCCGAGAGAGAGTTACATAGAGTTACGTAGATAAACACACATACCTTGTGGTCTCTAATAGGTAGTCTGGACTAAATGCTAACATGAAATTTGTTACAAAGTGGAAGGGCAGGATTGCAAAGTATATGGGTCTCTCCCCGTCCACCACTCCCTCTGACAACTATATTCAATTGTACTACTTCTTCTAGCAGTTTATTCCACTTGTTGACGACATTGTAGGTGAAGAAGTGCTTTGTGACAACGATGTTTGCCCTCCTGGTTATTAATACAATTCCATTTACCCAAGTTGATGAACTGTTATTGAATTTGAACATTGAATCTACATCAATATTGTCAGAGCCCTTTAATTATATTGAAAAACTCAATTAATTGACCTCACAATCTTCTTGTCTTCAGTGAAAACACATTTATATATTTTTAATTGTCAACTCTGCGAAGCAGCGAGTGGTATCGTGCAAACAGATCGCGCCCGTATACTGTGCACCACCAGCCAGCCTGTCTGTCGTCGTCGTCCGTCGTCGTCCGTCGTCGTCCGTCTGTCTGTCCGGAAACTCCTACACCGCTCAATGGATTTTCACCAAATTTCACAGATATATCCATTTGATCAATGCAATGGTCAGTCAAAAAGGCATTTTCCATTTAACTTAAAGGTTAAGGTTAAAGATCAAGGTTAAAAATTAGGTCAATATTTCATATTATTTAGTTTTTACTCATATGTCTTCATTTTCACTATACAAGTTACTGGTAACTTTAATATAGTATTGACCAAATTTTAGGCAAATATTCTAAAAGGTAAGGTCAAAGGTCAAGGTAAAAGATCAAAATAAGTTTTTCACTAGTATTTCTTATACTAACTGTTAGATTCTCACTAGGCTTACCATGTATATTTTGAATACCTAGGCCAAGGTCATACAAGAAACTGTACAATTCAATATGAAAGGTCAAGGTCACAGGTCAAGGTCAAATAAAAGGTTAATATGCTATTTTCTTTACTTTTCATGCAAACTTCACACAATTTGGTGAGATAGTAGCACTTTAGATGAAAAGGAAAATAATACATTTGAACACATCATAAAGGTCAAGAAAAAGGTCAAAGGTCAAGGTCAACTATTCTATTATTATATACAAACCTAACTGATGGGTTTTTAATGAAATTAGGCATGCTTATTTGATTTTCCAGGGCAATGACAATGACAAAAAAAAATACTCTTACAAAAAGATCCAGGTCACAGGTCAAGGTCAAAGGTCAAGTTTTACTATTTCTTTTTCTTTTTACTCAAATGTCTTCATTTTCACAATTCAAGTTACTGGTATCCTTAATATCGTATTGCCCAAATCTTAGATAAATATTTTAAAGGGTAAGGTCAAACTTCAAGGTCAAAGGTCAAAATGGGTTTTGTACTAGTATTTCTTATACTAACTGTTAGATTCTCACTAGGTTTACCATGTATATTCGGAATACCTAGGCCAAGGTCATACAAGAAACTATTCAATTTCATATGAGAGGTCAAGGTCACAGGTCAAGGTCAAATAAATGGTCAATATGCTATTTTCTTAACTTTTCATGCAAACTTCACAAAATTTGGTGAGATAGTTGCACTTTAAGTGAAAAGGAAAATAATTGTTGAGACATATGAAGGCCAAGATAAAGGTCAAAGGCCAAGGTCAACTATTCTATTAATACAGTATATATGAAACTAATTGATGCGTTTTAATGAAATTCGGCATGCTTATTTGATTTTCATAGGCAATGTCAATGCAAACAAAAATGTAGTCTTACATAAAGGTCAAGGTCACAGGTCAAGGTCAAAGGTCAACTTTTATTATTTATTAAAAGAGATTACTCAAATTTTGGAAAACTGGCTGTGTTATGGCTTATTACTTAAATATCATATATATCAAATTTCACAAATATTGTAATAATTAAGGTCAAAGGTCAGGGTCAAAACAAGAGTATATGTCATTTACCCTAAACTCCTCCTAGACTGTTTAATGTATTGTCACCAAATCATACAGGCAAATTCAGTTGGTCAATGCGACGACCATCCAAATATATGTATTTTATTTTAAGTTAAAGGTCAAAGGTCAAAGGTCAAGGTCACAGTATATGATCACTATTTGTAATCATTGTTTTTATATGAATTACACCATATTCATAATGCTAGTAAATATGAACATTGCTGTTAAGCGAACTAAATCCTGGATAAGAAATGCAAAGGTCGAAGGTTAAGGTCAAAGGTCATGGTTAACGTTTGAAATATTATTTTTACTAGTATTTCCTATTTAATGTAAGATTCTCATTAGGCATATCATGCATATTCGGAATACCTAGACACAGGTCATACAAGTATGAACATAATTCCATTTGATAGGTCAAGGTCACAGATCAACATCAAATATAAGGTCAATAAGCTAATTTCTTTACTATTCATGTAAACTTCACAAAATTTGTTGAGACAGTTGTGCTTTAAGAAAAAATTAAAATGTAAATTTTTCAGATATCATGAAGATCAAAGGTCTAGGTCAACTATTTCTTTAATACCTTTGAAACTAATTGATCATTGTTAATGCAATTTGACACACTTATTTGATTTTCTAGGGTTACATCAAAGCAAACACAAATATAATCCTACATAAAGGTCAAGGTCATAAGTTAACCTTCATCATAAAAAATACTCAATTTTTGATAAGCTGACTGTTAGTTTCATTTTACTTAAATATCATATAATACTTAAGGTTAAAAGTCAAGTTCAAAGAACAAAACAAGAGTGTTAATAATGTTCTTTAAACTCTTCCTAGACTGGTTAATCCTTTGTGTACCGGTGACGTCTGTTTTATTGTAGTTATCGTAAATACGATAGGCTATGACTCTTTTGTGATCCCGTATGTGTCTGTGACGTCACGGTCGCTCCTGCAGCACGACGTAGGACGAGTAGATCGTATATTATAAGATTGTAAATAAGTTATGTTATAAAAGGCATAATATGCTATTAAGCAATATTGCCATGGTCTTATGTAGTATATATGGATTTATCGTATATATTAATATAATTTATCGTATAGAGCAACCTAGATGCGGTACGATAATTTGGGCTCCTGGCGTTTGCCAAGGCAGCAAAGTGTGCCTCTGAGGAAGAGAGAGCAGAGCCTTCACGAACACCGACCAGTTAACATCTATTTTCCGCCCTAAGTTGATCGTGCTTTTGTGCCTCTAATCACAATACACTGACAGCAATACAAACAGCTACACCATCACGACGCTCTCATCGACGCCATGACTGGCTAACAGATAAGCATAATAATCATGTCCATTCCCATGTAATCATTTATTCTTTCTTTCACTTGACTCGTGTCTCGGGACCGAAGTCTCGTTCCCCGTTGTCCGCCATATTGGGTAAACGTTCTCCCTTGCCTCATTGCCACGTGGAACTATTGGTGAGATAATTCCTGGCTAATATTAACCCTTATAACTTTACCCTATATATAAATTTATTATGTGAGACCTTTGGATATAAATTAGCTTGTTTCAGATTGAATTCAATTAGGATATGGAGTAGTTTTAATTTAGATTGATTTTATTTGATTCATTATAGCTTACTAATATTTAACTTCCATTGATAGTTTACCACAGTAGTCTAGCTATAATTAGACGATTTTGTGGAGCGTATGGAGGATCTATGGTAGTAAAAAGGGTTAATTAAGATAGTTGAAAGCCCGCTAATTTTATTGAGGCCCTTCATTAACTAAATAAAATCATCTTAATATCCAGTATGAAATTATACTGAACGGGTTACGTATCGTCACCAATTTTTGCTGGCAAATTCGGTTGGTCAATGCAACGATTGTCCAAATTTTGTGTTTTTGTTATTCAAAGGTCAAGGTGAATGGTGAAGGTCACAGATTATGGTCACTATTTCTCTTATATATATTCTAAATTTGAGTTACACCATATTCAAAATGCTACAAAATAATGTTACGATGACCTTATTATAGATAAATATTCCAATGATTAAGATTCAATGCGATCATAAATGTAATTATATATGTATACTCCCAGGCGGACATGAACCACCAACAGTCAGGACGAGTGTCTATGCGTTAATCCACTACACACAAGTATCCTCTATCACGCTGTGGTATAGTGGATTAAAGTATGGGGACTTGTTCTGACTGTCGGTGGTTCAAGTCCGGCTGTGAGTATAAAAACATTTAGTATATATATATATATATATATATATATATATATATATATATATATATATATATATATATATACAGTATATATACCGATTTTACCTAAGAGATTCAATACTACTTGCAGAATTCTAGGTCGCAGAGTTTGTAGGCCTATGCATTTTTTTTTTTTTTTTTGTAATGCGAAAACTGCACACCTACTTTATTCATGATATGCCTCAAGGGACTGGGGTTCTCGCAGAGAGCCTCCAGTCCTGCCGTTATTCATGACTTACAGTGTGCTGGCTTAATAATCCAATAGGGTTGATAGCCTCTGAAGTCCTATTTTAACTAACTAACATATATTTATCAGTGACAGTATCAAGGTTTGCGCTCTACGCTGCACTGAGTTGAGTTTCTCAATGTCCTTGTTTAGATAAGGAGACCATATGTGCACGCCATATTCAAGATGGAGCCTCATTATGCTTTTAGATAACGGTACTATAATGTTCTCATTTTTATAAGTAAAAGTTTTCATAGGAGAGAGAGAGAGAGGTGTGTGTGTGTGTGTGTCCGGTCCGAGCGAAGGGAACACACTGAAATACTGCAATAAAAGCTATATTGACAAACAAAGGAAGTAGGGAGCAAGCCAAAGGCGGGTATAAATGGAAGAGTAACACAATTAGCGATGCAGGAAGGGAGAGGGAATGTGTGTATGTGTGAGTGTCCTTGTGTTTGTGAGTGAGTGAGTGTCTGTGAGTGTTTGTGTGTGTGTGAAGGGAGAGGGAATACGTAGATGTGTGTATGTGCGAGTGTCCTTGTGTTTGTGAGTGAGGAGAGTGTCTGTGTGTGCTTTTGTTTGTGTGAAGGGAGAGGGAATGCGTAGATATGTGTATGTTTGAAAGTCCTTGTGTTTGTGAGTGAGGTGAGTGTCTGTGTGTGTTTTTGTTTGAGTGTTCGTGTCTGTGTATGATCGTACTTACGAGTGAGTTTCTGTGTGTTGAGGTCAGTTGGTATGAGTGGGTTGGTGGGTGGATGTGAGGGTGTACATTGGTTTGTGTATGTGTGTGAGAGAGAGATAATTATAGTTATTTCTTTCTAGTTAGATACCAATCCTTATTACCACTGACTGATTGCCAACTAAATATACCGATTTAAGCATCGTGGTAAGGCACTGCATGTGTTCTTCATCTTTAGTACAGTTTAAAATATACACTTCTCCCAACATCTCTATTCTGGTTAACGTTTTATTAGTTGTATTATTATTATTATTTGTTTATTATTATTGTTACTATTATTATTAACATGATATATAATAATATCATCATTGGTAAGATTGAAAAAATTAAAAATATATATACATATATAAAGTGTATATATATATATACAGTATATACAGTATATATATATATATATATATATATATATATTATATATATATATTATATATATATATATATATATTCATATATATATATATATATATATCTATATATAATATATATATATATATATATATATATACTGTATATATATATATATATATATATATATAGTGGCAATCGATACATATTTGGGAAAGCGGAGGCAAATAAGGAATAGAAGAACCAGAAGCCCTCGGTGTAAAAACATGTTTATTGGCGAATTTTCGGAGGTGACTTACTCCATCATCAGGCGAATCTACAAAATAAAACATAATCCTATCAGTTAAAATTACAAAACTCGGCTAAAAAGCGGGATAGTAATGTTGCGAATCAATTATTTGGGACATCATGTGCAATTAAAAGTAAAAAAATAGAAAGAAGAAATGTAAGCAAAGTCAGTACAATAGAGAACAACAATAATTGATATACCTAAAATAGCTCAATCATAAGTAAAAGTGGCTGAATGTGAACAAAGGACGAACACATACAAAATGGAATGATAAGAAAAGACAATGGAGAAAAATACCAGTAGTTAAACCTATAGATTTTTTTTAGTCCGGGAGCCATAGCCTGATTTATTGATGAACCTTGTTTTGTCGGATAAAGTTTTTTTTGTTGCTGTTTCTTGTAGCTTGGGGGTACCTCTTCAAAATACAGGAAGGTGCCCAGTGGGCACCCTTGGGCATTTTAAGATATTAACCCCTTCATGCCCAAAACTTAGGATCTTGAGCATCCTACCCTGAAACATGCACAGAACATCGTGCATGGCAAACCATGTTCTTTACAGCTGCACTTCTTGGAAGCACAAGGGGCTCACTCTTGCAGCCACACCGGATCATCTTCAGGATGTAGTCTGGGACAAGTGTCCCAGGCCGTGGTGGTCAAGTGGTGAGCACGCTCGCGTGTGAATCTGAAAGACCCGGGATCGAATCCCTGCCACCCTGCCACAGCGGACATTTAGTGGGTGCGGTAGTACGTCCTAGCATGTTTCACATGCTTGCACCCAGTCAGGGGACATCCTGACGACGTATACAGACAAACCACACATAACAAAGCCACTCCAACACCTTCCTCTCTCTCCAACGCCCCTTCTCCCCTCTCAACACTCTTCTCTGAGCTATTGCCGATAAAAATGGCATGTTCAGTCCTGTATGATATTGGTTCGGGAGTAATTTATCGAGAGGCCTTCCCTAGTGGTTAAGGCCCCATTAATTGATCTTTCCATTCACATATGCATAGCCTACGTGAGTTGCAGTTGGGATGTGTGTGCATGCTTGGGTTGATATGCAGGATTCGAAGTTGCATGGTAAATCGTAGGCAGTGTCCACCATTCTTTAACTGCCTTCGTGGTGCGATGTATGGGGTGCTGATGTTCGGTGTGAGCGTCCTGGGTTCGAGTCCACGGACTGGCACATGTGTTTGTAATATTTCATTAATCGATTTTGGGAGTGGAGTTGGTTGTTGGATAGAACATAATAATTGATATTGGTTCGGGAGTAATTTATCGAGAGGCCTTCCCTAGTGGTTAAGGCCCCATTAATTGCTCTTTCCATTCACATATGCATAGCCTACATGAGTTGCAGTTGGGATGTGTGTGCATGCTTGGGTTGATATGCAGGATTCGAAGTTGCATGGTAAATCGTAGGCAGTGTCCACCATTCTTTAACTGCCTTCGTGGTGCGATGTATGGGGTGTTGATGTTCGGTGTGAGCGTCCTGGGTTCGAGTCCACGGACTGGCACATGTGTTTGTAATATTTCATTAATCGATTTTGGGAGTGGAGTTGGTTGTTGGATAGAACATAATAAAAGAATCGTAAGATTCAGAGTCGTAAAGATTCCAGGGCGAGCTCATCAGCGGCGGATCCCCAGATCGACCATGGTGATTGTCACCTAAACATCTACAAAACAATACAATACAAGTTTGGCATCTTCTGGTAGGTGGATTGGGATCAGTGCCCTATTACAGGTGTCTTTTTCCCATCCAAATTCCTCTGGGTCCAGTGCTGGTAGCTGATTCACATCGAGATTTCGCCACAAGTACGCTTGGAAGTGGGCCCTCTTAACATTTTCAAGGAATGCTTCCTTTGTTGGTGGTAGAGCAGCCAGATTTGGTGCAGACATATGTCCTTTCCCATTCTTTTTTCCCCAGACAAGTAGCCTTGTGTGGGACATGTCTGTGCTCTCTGTTATGCCATAACAGGCTGAGATGAAGGCAGTGGCTTGTTCAAGGACTTGCTGGAATGGTGCATCCATGTTGCCAATGGCTGATAGGTCATAACCAGCTTTCAGGGCTTTGATGACAGAGCCTTTTCCCAACCCATAGTACGATGCTACAGTGTCACATCCTGATATGGCATGGGCTGGTAAAAGGTGTTCGACAATTTGTGTCTGCTTGGCCAGTGTTGACTTGATGTCCACTATTGTTCTGTCCTTGCGGGGGGAATCCACGATTAGTGGTACATCCAGTCCTGTCTGATGGTAATGGTGAAGGAGGAGGACAAACACATCTGTGTCATCAGAAACCACAGTGATGTGATAGGCTTCTCCAGCACACCTCAGGACTTGTTGGACGATGATGGTGTCAGCTTCTTCCTCCTCATTTTCTAGATCATATCTGTCCCGTCTTTCTTCCATCCTGATCTCGATGGGACATGGGTCCTCACCTGTCACCACCAACTTGTGCTTCTTTGTGCTCCGTAGATGAAATAGCCTGTCTTTGCTCAGTTCCTCACACAGTAATTTGTTCAGCTGTTTTTTGTTTTCAATGGATGACAGGACAACTTTCTGGGCTGGCACTTTGGTTGACAGGAGGAGATGATGATTTTTGTTGACCACTGTCTCCCTGACATCTCTGGTGACGGACTTGATAAAAAATCACGTTTCTTTTGTGATTTTGGTGTTTATGGGGTTAATATCTCAAAATGCCCAAGGGTGCCCACTGGGCACCCTCCTGTATTTTGAAGAGGTACCCCCAAGCTACAAGAAACAGCAAAACAAAAAAATGTATCCGACAAAACAAGGTGCAGCGCCATGGCTACCGGACTGTCTTAATTCCCACGTCTGTTGCAGCCAATGCTGTTTCTTCGTTACGTTAATATTTAGTGAACCTTATCATACCTTGGTCTAGACCCTCACAACAAGCATCGTTACCTATTACAAACAGAGAAGCACTTAAATGATCTATGTAGAGAGAGAAGGCACTGGTAGAGCGAATCTGGAGCACTGGGTGTAGCTGTAGTTGTCTCGGCACTTTGACTACAGGGTTGAAGGTTTCACACACCCTAACCAGGCTCGGGCACAAATAACTGGAGGGCATGACTATCTCTCTCTCTTTCTTCCCTTGGCTCGACACCTCGCACTTGGACACTATTCACGCTGAGTCAGGTGGAAGATAAAGAATCCCCTATACTTGGAATACTGAGGGTATTAACAGGCATAGGCGGACATGACAAGAGCAAGCTATCTGGAACTGTGAATGGGTACAGTGAGGCAAATGAAGTCTGGATAATATTATCTACACTTGCATCGAAAGTACCTGAATCACTTAATATGTGCTGCTCACAGGGTGTCTCAACCAATAATTCGATCTCATCTCCGTGATTAAACAAAGAGTCCTGAGAAAGACTTAGGTGGCTGGTCTTCTTAAAGTCTAGGCTTTCAATTGCAAGCTCGCATAAAACGGGGCTTGCAAGAGAACTATCTACTGGGCTTCTTATATACGAATGCTGACCAGTAGATAAGGAATGAAGTTCTTCACCAAGACTTTCTCCTTTGGTTGTTAGTTCCAAACCCAAAGTGGCAACTGAAGCTGAGGGCTGAAGGCTTACTTTTCCTATGCTCAACTCGCATAGTGACTCTGATTTGGTCGGCATCAAAGAGGCCGGGCTCTGGGGCAAGAGGGACATGTGGAAGCCTCTGTTTCTGTTTGTTTTCTTAGAGCCGTCGCACTATAATAATAATAATAATCGTCTGGTTACTTATATAGCGCTCGTTCTCCTCCTTCGATGATTCACAAGCGCTTGGCTTTCTTCAGTCTACCAGAGACCATTACCCATCCCCCTTGCTCATGGGGAGATGGTAACCGCCGGCTAAATCCCAGAAAAACTTGTCAATCTGAGCGGGGATTGGACGCTAGACCTTCAAGATGGGATTCAGGCACGCTATCAACTGAGCCAGCCGGACGACTAACTTTGTTTATTATTTTCCTTTGGTGCGTGGATGAGATCGGAAGTATTTGATTATGAAGTTGGGGTGGTAGGGTTGTTTGAGAAGGATTTAGACCGGAAGGGTGATTATAGTCTACTACGACTTTGTCTGAGTTGTTGTTGTTGTTGTTGTTCCCCAAGCTGCCTGGCCGAACAGCCCCAAGGCCCCGAGTAAGGCCAAGGCCATAAACGAGCGACCCCACAGAACCCTCCCTGCCGACCACAATAAAGCCTGGGTGACCGAAGCCACTCCATGGCGGGGGGCTGAGAGGGTGTGTAAACGCCCGGGAAACCAAAGCCCCACCCAGGGCCCTGTGCCCCTCAGCAATTATGAAGAGAAAGTTGAGGGGCAAAGGAATAATGTGACGCTTTAGCTTCCAATCTTGGTAGATTGGGAGGTCAATCCACGGAAGAGACGCCGTCACTCGAGATCTAGAAAATATTTAAGTAAAAGGAACAGTCAGAGTAAGCTATGGGTATGGCAGAGATCGCTCAGGTCTCACTCTGATAGACCAGCCCATCACCACTACGACTTTGTCTGAGTTATGTTGGTTTGTACCAGGGTTATTGAGGTTATTTACTTTGGAGGATTGGTTCATATGTGTCTTCACTTTATCACTGGTTGAATCACTAAGGAGCACAGGGGCACACGGAAGGGGTTGATATTGAATTTGTATACATTCTTGTTCGCCCATGTTTGCCTCAGGACGGCTAGGCCAGCTCTCCCTATATTCCTGGTTTTCTATGGTCACTGGGGATTCCTTGTTTTCTATGGTAACTGGGGATTTGGTAGAGTTAGACGTCTTTACTGGAGCCTTGTTTTCTTTGATGCTCCTGTTTCTTTGATGTTCTGGTTCTGATGAAGCGGGTCTGCTGGGGGGCGCCGCTCTATGTTGCATCTTGTATTTATGGAAGCGATGCATAGTGGTGGTGCTAGTTGTTGCTTGGTGGTGGAGGGGAATGTTTGGCACTTCTTTTTCCTGTCATATATATATATATATATATATATATATATATATATATATATATATATATATATATATATATATATATATATATATATATATATATATATATATATTTTCTTTAATACATACGAGGTTGAAAGAAATGGCAATTTCTGCGTTGGAAATTTTATTATTCAAAGTTTCCAGGTCTCTGATGAGTTTTCGCTGGGTGGCAAGAAGTAGATGAAGGAGATGAGCAAAATTCATGGTGGTACAGGGTTACATTAAAGTACATGAAGATACAGGATATACGACGCGTTTCACTGGACAACCAGCATTATCAAGTAAGGAAGGAATGATATAAAAGGTAAACAGGATGGGTATATATAGAGGGTGGAGGATCAGAGGAGGCGGAAAACAGGGGGCAAAAGTCTGCTATTGGTGGAAGGGTAAACTAGGAGAGAGAAAGGGGGTAACCGCTTCACGCATGCGCACTGGATGAGGGATGGTGGTCGGTAGGTGGGGTCGAAGCTGATTGGCTGCGTGTCGAGGGGCGTGGCCTAAGTTGTGTGGCGCCTGCAGAAGACGAAGCTGAAGGAGGTAGCGCGGGGTGCTGCGTCAAGGGTACCGGGGGGCGAGGAGGGGTGTTAGGTCCTGTAGGGTAGTGCCTTTTGGCAGAAGGAAGTATCTGAAGGTCCAGAGTTTGGTTGTTGATGTTGGGATGTAAGGCTTGGATATATAAAGCTTCGAGTATAGGTAATCTCCTTGGGTCACTTTCTTTATCGAGTATGGTGGTGTGTTTCTCTAACTCGTTGCGTGTGAGGTGAAGGTGGTTAGGGGTGAGATAGTGGTCTTTGATGGCTCCAGCCTGAAGGTGAGGAGTTAACCGACGTGAAAGACGAGTCTGCGTCATACCAATATAGGAATGAGGTCCACAGTCCTCATAATTACAGGTATGTTAATAATAAAATAATAATAATATGAGAATAATAAAATTTCCAACGCAGAAATTGCCATTTCTTTCAACCTCGTATGTATTAAAGAAAATTTATTACCTGGCTTTACCAACATATATATATATATATTTACTGCTCCATTTCTAGCTGCTTTTGCTTTAAATCTTGTTAGAGTATTTCATCTGTTTTATCTTCTCTCAATTTTCTCCCAATCGAAGGGTAAATATCGATTGTCATTGGAATTCCACAGATCGTTCCCAATTTAATTATTTGATGATAGTCACATGATCGACAGACTGGCACATAATGAAACACACTGACATATTGAAAAAAGAAAAAAAAAGAACGAGATGCTCTTCTACGGATTTGGGAAGACGAAACCCCTCCAGACCACCTCAAAGCCGAAATCAACACAGCCCTCGAACAACTCCTTGAACAACACAGAAGACAAGCCGAAAACACAACCATAAAAAAGCTTGCCCGTCTTTATGGCGGAAAGTTAAAACTACCCAAACCAACAAAAGGATATATAAACCTTACTAACACCATTCTGACCCTGGACCAAGAAGACCTCCTCAACAAAGGCCTCAACTGCCACTACAGCTCCAAACCTGGCCCCCACCGGAAACGCCTAGAAACGGAAATCCTCCTGGACGACATCCTACGACTCAAAAAGGATGGCAAGGTCACCACTACTCCCGCCCTACAACCTACTCTCCTCGCTGAAGCCGCCAAAACCAGAGGAACTCACCATAGCAAAATACTCAACAAACAACACTTCCAAGCTGCCAAACTATTAAGAGACAACCCCAACATCATCATCCGTCGTGCGGATAAAGCTTCCTGCCTCGTGATCCATGACAAGGAGGAATATCTTAGAAAAATGGACGTCATCTTAAGTGACAACACTAAATTTAAAAAGATCACCCGCAACCCAACCGACGAAATCAAACGTATTGCCAACACCACCATCACCGCCATCAACGCCAAACAAGGAGGGATCCACCTTAAAAAACTCGTCGGAGAATACACCCCTGGTTATGCGTACGGAACCATCAAAACACACAAACCTGGGAACCCCCTCCGCCCCATCATCTCCCAGATCCCCACTGCCACCTACCAGATCGCCAAGGCCCTGAACAACCTCCTCACCCCCTACGTGCCCAGCCAATTCAACCTTAACTCAGCCCACGATTTCTTGGAAATTTTACGAGACGCCCCCCGTAACAACAACCACACAATCGCCTCTCTCGACGTAGAAAGCCTGTTCACCAACGTGCCAGTGGATAGGACCATTGACATGATTCTACGTCGAATTTATCATTGCCCTGATACACCTACACTGGACATCCCGGAGAAGGCCCTGAAAACACTACTGGAGCTATGTACCAAGGAGGCCCCCTTCCTTTGCCCCCGGGGCAACATGTACAAGCAGATAGACGGTGTGGTGATGGGCAGCCCCCTAGGAGTTCTTTTTGCGAACTTTTTCATGGGTACCATCGAGGAAGAGATCCTAGCTGCCCAACGACCCGCCGTCTACTGTAGTTACGTGGATGACATCTTCGTGCAAATCAAGGACCTCCACGAACTACAGGAACTCCAGCGTCGCTTCATGACCTCCTCCGGACTTAACTTCACCTTTGAAAAATCTAACAATGGACAACTCCCCTTCCTCGACATCCTCGTAGCTCTGAACGACCATGGGTTCAAAACCACCGTCTACATTAAACCAACTAACACAGGACAATGCCTCAACGGCGATAGTGAATGCCCCCGCCGTTATCTTCTATCCTCCATCTCCGCCTATGTTAGGAGAGCCCTCACGCACTGCTCTACCTGGGCCGACACCCACCAGGAACTAGAAAAACTATCCCAAGTTTTAGTAAATAACGGATACTCCAACTCCGACATCTCCAGCACCATCAACCACCATCTTGAAAAATGGTACACCCAAAGCCCTCCCAACATTGACCCCCCCAATGAAATTAAGATCTTCTACCGCAATTACATGTCCTCTGAACACAAAAATGACGAGGCCGTCTTAAAAGAAATAATCTCCAAGCATGTCCACCCAACCAACCCAGAAAACAAAATCAAATTAATAATTTATTACAAATCCCCCAAGACCTCCAACCTCGTTCTCCGCAACAAACCAGCCTCCACCAAGATAAAGAGCCCGATGACTGACGATCACGTCATTTACCAACATACCTGTAATTATGAAGACTGTGGACCTCATTCCTATATTGGTATGACGCAGACTCGTCTTTCACGTCGGTTAACTCTTCACCTTCAGGCTGGAGCCATCAAAGACCACTATCTCACCCCTAACCACCTTCACCTCACACGCAACGAGTTAGAGAAACACACCACCATACTCGATAAAGAAAGTGACCCAAGGAGATTACCTATACTCGAAGCTTTATATATCCAAGCCTTACATCCCAACATCAACAACCAAACTCTGGACCTTCAGATCCTTCCTTCTGCCAAAAGGCACTACCCTACAGGATCTAACAGCCCTCCTCGCCCCCCGGTGCCCTTGACGCAGCCCCCCGTGCTACCTCCTTCAGCTTCGTCTTCTGCAGGCGCCACACAACTTAGGCCACGCCCCTCGACACGCAGCCAATCAGCTTCGACCCCACCTACCGACCACCATCCCGCATCCAGTGCGCATGCGTGAAGCGGTTACCCCCTTTCTCTCTCCTAGTTTACCCTTCCACCAATAGCAGACTTTTGCCCCCTGTTTTCCGCCTCCTCTGATCTTCCACCCTCTATATATACCCTTCCTGTTTACCTTTTATATCATTCCTTCCTTACTTGATAATGCTGGTTGTCCAGTGAAACGCGTCGTATATCCTGTATCTTCATGTACTTTAATGTAACCCTGTACCACCATGAATTTTGCTCATCTCCTTCATCTAATTCCTGCCACCCAGCGAAAACTCATCAGAGACCTGGAAACTTTGAATAATAAAATTTCCAACGCAGAAATTGCCATTTCTTTCAACCTCGTATGTATTAAAGAAAATGTATTACCTGGCTTTACCAATATATATATATATATATATATATATATATATATTTACTGCTCCATTTCTAGCTGCTTTTGCTTTAAATCTTGTTAGAGTATTTCATCTGTTTTATCTTCTCTCAATTTTCTCCCAATCGAAGGGTAAATATCGATTGTCATTGGAATTCCACAGATCGTTCCCAATTTAATTATTTGATGATAGTCACATGATCGACAGACTGGCACATAATGAAACACACTGACATATAGAAAAAAAACAAAAAACAAAAAAAAAACAGTGAAAGATAGAATACATTCTAAACAAATAAAAATATATCTATATCGAAAGGCACAGAATGACCAACAATTGAAGATCGCAAATGTAAACAAAAAATATATATATATAATAATAATATTAATAATAATTAGTTTAATATTTGTATACAAATTTAAATATAATATACCCTATTAGATCATAATAATATACTCTTATAAAGGTATATCGGTAGTAGTTAATTGCATAAAAAAACATTTAAAATTAAATCCCTATACTCTGTTCCAAATAAGTAGGCCAAAAGTCTTTAATATTTACCTTTATAACTCACAAACGACTAAATTAATCTACCAAATATTTCAGCTATTTGGGAAGGGTCAACCAGGGAATAGGTGTGAACATATACAGTATATTTGTTCCAGCCATTGTTTAGTTACAGAGGTTAGGGATAACGATTGTTGGCCTACCTATACTTGTATACAGTATACTTGTTCACACTCTAGTTTCTACAGCATACTGTAGGTATTGAGTTAGAGGGAGGTGAGTAGAATAAAACCGAAATAAGGGGAAGACTGCAATCCTAAGAAGATGCTATCAAGTAAGAGGATTGGAAAAGATAAGCGGAGATAACGAGGAAGAAGAAAAAGAGGAGGGAGAAGAGGAGGGGGATGGAAGTAGGAGAAGGGGGAGGAGGTTGGAAGTAGGAGGGAGAAGAGGGAGAGGAGGAGGAGATTGGAAGTAGGAGGAAGGGGAGAAGGCTTTAAGGAGAGGAGAAGGAGGTTGGAGGGAGAGGAGGAGGAGGAAAGGGAGGAGGTTATAAGGAGAGGAGGAGGTTGGAAGTAGGAGGCAGGGAAGGATGCTTTAAGGAGAGGAGGAGGAGGAGGACGGAGAGGAGGAAGGGGAGGACGCTTTAAGGAGAAGAGGAGGAGGAAGAGGAAGGGGAGGAGGTTTTAATGGAGGATGGGCGTATTTGTATGCTTATTTATTCACATTTTTATTATTTTCTTAGTTTCTTCCCTAGACCTCCATCAAGCTTAAAGAAACACGACTAAGACCTTCCTTCAAGATAGATTTGTACATTTTAGAAACATTTCTCGGCCGGAGGCCAGTTACTATAATGATACAGGCTCGCTATCGCTCGAACGGAAAACAAATTGACACCGAACTGCATAACACGTTTTAATATTGACAAATAATTGAAGCGAAAGGTCAAAAATCGCCCAACTAATTGGGCGAACGTTTGAAAATCTGAAAACTAATGGGGATAAACATGAGGAAGAAGGGGTCCAGAAAAACTACATAACTTTCCTGAAGGAGAGGAGGAGGAGGAGGAGGAGGTTGGAGGTTGGAGGAAGGCGAGGAGGGATGAAGGAAAGCCATGACAAGTCTGGAAGGGAGGATTATATAAAACATAACGTAATGGAATTTCTTGGAATAGAAAAAGGAAAATGTTGTTAAGAAATGGTACTTGATGGCCTTATGAATGGAGAAATAGAGTCTAATATCCAATTAAATGCAGACGAAAAAAGTGTTTATCATATCGTCAAGGAAATACAAATAATAAGTAACATAAGCAAATAAATAAAGTACTTCTATGATATGATAGCAACGACATCTTAAATAGTTCACATTAGTTGTACTATCACTTACCTCCTTGAATAAGATAGCATACTTGTAATGGTATTCAAAATTACATTAAGCGTTTTATTAAACTTATGAAAGACCTGTACTAATCAAAGGGGTATATGTACTCTCAGTTAGCAATTTTAGAAGTCGGTGACGCATTCTTCACTGTGTTCTGGTTTTCAGTAGACGCTTTTATTTATATAGGTACTTGAGGGAGTTGATATAGATGGTACCTCTTATATACTTAGAGGTTTTTTCTAAGTTGTTTTAACTCGTATACTGATAACCAGAATTACATATGAACATCGCCCTAGTTGCTCCGAGTGTTAAAGGTGTGTTTTAGTTTGCTCCGAAGACCTCCATCAAGCTTTAAAAAATGCACCCGAAACCCTTCATCGAGATAAACGTATACTTTGTGTTCGGTACAAAAACGGTCCCGGCCAAAGGCCGGTTGCTCCTAAATTACAGGCTCATTATCGCTCGTCAGGAAAAAAATCGATGCCTAAGTGGCACAAAAGGTCTTACCATTGAAAAAGAAATGGAGCGAATGTCTTATTATCCCTAAACTAATGGAGCTAAGCATGAATGAGATGGAGTTCCAGAAAGAAAATTGTCATGCAATATATTGTATGATGAAAACTAAGTTCCCTCATTACTATTTATACAGATATATCTTAGTATATATTGATAAAGTGACTATAGGTATACGACTGTACTCTGGTACTAGATGTGGTTAACAGGAGGTTCTACGCTGAGCTATCGGTATTCTACCAATTACTGTTTGCTAATTCATATATATTCCACACCACCACCTTTGATCTTGCATGTTCTGCATAATTCACACTCGAGCTGAAACGGCCACGGAAGTAGAGAAGTTCTGGTCATATCCGCCGCTGGTCTTACCGGCCGCCTGAATAGGGTGCGGTCTTTCCACAATACTGGAGAACATACATAGCCTCTCCCAAACTCCACTCCCTCATCAAGAGGTGTCACCCCTCTGCTCCTTGGACACCTCACCAACCAAAATTCAGACTAAGTCCACATATTGAGACTTAGATAGAATCACTCACCACTCACCCATATCCACTTATTGAACTACTACTGATGCTGAATTACTTCCAGTTCCTGTTTAACTCGAGAGATCATTTCTGTTCTACTACTGCTGATTACTACTGTTAATACTACTGCTGATTCTAAACCTACTACTATTAATAAATACCAGGCTGATTGACTTCCCGCCCAGGGAAGTACTACCGCCAAGGTTTCGGGAGACTCAGGGAATAGCCTGAATTCCATTTTCTCTCCCAGGCCTTGGTAGCTGGATACATATCTTTCTGCCTCACATCAGGGGTATCAGGAAAACCCTCTTTATATAACATACACATCCAACTTCACGACATTGCCCTACATTGCTATCCTCTATCCATAAAACACTACTCTTCCCACTACATATCATACATGTAACACCATACACCTTACCCAATAAATATGGCAGTACAATTGTGTTAAGAGAAAACCTGGTGGTCCCTCGGATATCCACCCCCGGCAGGGTTGGGTCATTGACACAGGGCCCTCCCGGTCGTCATCATGCGACTGTGTCAAGAGCATTGCAACGTCCCAAAGCTGCTCGTCGGTGCAGCTTTTTCTTTAGCAATATAAGGGGACTTCACTCTAACATCAATTCTGTACACCAATTTCTTCAAGCAGAATCCCCTACTCTCCTTTTTTTGACAGAGACTCAAGTAACATCCACATCTGACACGTCTAGATTTAATTTTCCAGGTTATCAACTGCTCCAAAATTTCAGACCTAAAGGAGGTGTATGTTGCTTCGCAAAATCTGAAATTGCCCTGGAGGAGGTTACTAGTTTCAATTGTCCCTATTTTGATTATTCTATATACAAATTAATTTCTGCTGGTAAATTTAAATACATATGTTGCATCTACCGTTCCCCAAATACTCCTCCAGAGCAAAGTCTTTTTGATTCTCTGTCCTCACAACTCAGTGTCCTCAACTTAAATGCTTCTTCTGAAATCACTGTGTTGGGTGATTTTAATGTCCATAATGTTGAATGGCTCACTCATTCAGCCAGGACTGATGATGCTGGTCTTGAATGTGAGCTATTTGCAGACTCATTTAATCTCACTCAACTAGTCAACCAACCCACCCGTGTACCAGATAATCCTAATCATAATTCCCACCTACTGGACTTATTTTTAACAACCAATTCAGAAAATGATGATGTTACAGTGAGGTCACCGCTTGGATCTTCTGATCACTATCTGATACAGGCCACCTGTCTATCACCTACCACACCTTCCCACTCTGAACCTGTTTTGGTGACTAAATGGCATTACGATAGGGCAGACTGGGAGGGTCTTCAAGGTTTCTTTATTGATATTCCCTGGACCTCTTTCTTTTCTAATGATGCACACTCCACCTTGAGCCACATACAAGATTTTGTAAAAATTGGAATGGAAACTTTTATTCCTCATCAAAAGTACAGTAAAAGATCTAATTCACCTAAATGGTTTGACCATAATTGTGCTAGAATAACTGAACAAAAAGCAATAGCCTACAATGCATACACAAGGTCAAAAACTCATGAAGCCTTTAATTACTTTAGAAACATCAGAAATCATGCCAAAACTATATTAAACCTAACTAAATCAAACTTTCTCCACAAGCAGGCAAATAAACTTCTAAATAATCCAAATGATAACAAAATATTTTGGTCTACTCTTAACTCATTTAAATCCAACTTCACTACTGCTTCATCCATTCCACCATTAAAATCTCCGACTGGCAATCTTGTAAATGACCCACGAGGTAAAGCTAACCTTCTTGTGGATATTTTCTCCACCAACTCAACCATAGATGAAATAAATCAAGATGTCCCTGTACTTAATTTTAATTCGCCTGAAATTCCCTCACTTAAGATCCATACCAGACATGTCAAAACTATTTTGCAGAATCTCTCAGTAGATAAGGCTCCTGGTCCAGATGAAATTCCTCCAATAGTACTTAAGAATTGCTCCTTGGTGCTCGCTCCTGTATTGGCAAAAAATTTCCGTCTGTGTACTCATACCTCATGCTTCCCAGTACCCTGGAAAGAAGCAAACATCCATCCAGTTCCTAAAAAAGGTGCCTCTTCAGATCCATCAAACTACAGACCAATAGCTATAACTTCCACTCTTGGTAAAGTCTTTGAAATTATATTAAATAATCACATAATTAAGCATCTTGAGAATAATAAATTAATCAGTGATAGGCAATATGGTTTTAGACGATGTCGATCAACTGCAGACATGCTTTGCCTTCTTACGCATCAAATCAACCAAGCTACAGACCAACATGGTGAAACACATACAATAGCACTGGATATATCAAAGGCATTTGATAGAGTCTGGCATCAATCCTTATTGTCGAAGATGTCACACTACGGCCTTGCATCATTAGTTCCACTAAGTTCTTCTTATCTTCATAACAGAAAAATACGTGTAATGGTAGATGGCCTTTATTCTCAATTTCACTCAATAAATGCTGGTGTTCCCCAGGGATCAGTTTTGGCCCCAATTCTGTTCCTCATTCATATCAATGATCTCATATCTACCACTCATAATCCAATACATTCCTACGCAGATGACTCAACACTCCACAGTTCCTTCACATTTACCAATTCTTTCACCCAACCCGATCTTATAAATTCAAAAATAAACACTGCAATTTCTCTGAAACAGGACCTTTCTAGAATTAATGGATGGGGTCAAAAAAATCTAGTTTCCTTTAATGCACAGAAAACCAAATACATTCAATTTTCTAACCGACAGAATCTCACTGACTCCCATATATTTTTTAATGATGTAAATATTCCCACTTCCCCTAGTATTGACATTCTCGGTGTAACATTAACTACTAACTTGAGCTGGACACATTATGTTAGAAGCATTGCTAAGAATGCCTCTAAAAAACTGGGACTCCTGTACAGAGTTCGAGAATTCTTCACTGGCGAGCAGTTGGCCGTGATATATAAAAGTCATGTGCGTTCTCAGATGGATTACTGTTCACCTCTGTGGGGTGGAAGTGGAGTGGTTGCATTGAGGCAGTTGGACAAAATTCAAAATAAAGCTATTAGATTAATCAATAACCCTGCAATCACACAGGACCTTCCTACATTATCCATACGAAGAAACGTTGCATCCCTTGCATTATTCTACAGATATTTTCACAGCAATTGTTCCGAGGAACTTGCTTCAATTGTGCCGCCTCTCCACATCTTTCCCCGTAGAACTAGGGCAGCAGAGAGCGCCCATGAATTTACACTTTCTCCTCCACAATGCAGAACTTCTGCTTATCAGAATTCATTTATCCCCAGAGCTACTACTCTTTGGAATTCACTTCCCTCGAATTACTTTCCACAAACTTACAATCTACAAATGTTTAAATCCAGTTGTTACAAACATTTTATGAATGGAGGATGCCTTTAGGCACATGGACCTTTTTGTTTTATCTGTGTTTTTCCTTCCTCCGTTCATTGTCTCTTAAAAAAAAAAAAAAAAAAAAAATCTGACTTCCCATTAAGTCATTAAATATAATTGGGTGGTGGCAAGCAATAACCAAGTATAGGCGATTACAAGTATAAGGTTACTTCGTGGCTACAAGTATAAAAGCTACTAAGTTACATGGTGACATCAATGAATGTTACCAAAGTTACAAAACTCTTAGCCCTCAGTCTCCCCCAGATCCCTTCTATGGTGACGAAACTAGTCAGTACAATTATGAAGAAGGAAGAAAACTAGAAATATTTATCATCTCTTTCGTGTTGGCTTCTTACAGATGATTTGGCTAAATTTAGGAAGTACCTGTGGGATTTAGGGGATGAATTTCAATTATTTTAACCTTTTCATTTCTCATGCCTCTTCCAAAGTTAAGTCAAATCTTCTGACTGTAGTAATCAAACAGAACATCATGGTCATGTATTTAGAGTCAAAAGAAGAGCCAGTAATAAACAAACACAGGAAAACATCTCAGGGCAGAGAACAAAGAGCGGGATGATAAGGACAGGACAAACAAAACAAAAGAGACCCACCAAAAAAGTTAAGAGAAAAACAACTCCGTAACAAGAGAGAGACAGACACCACCGTCATTACTAACTTCTTTCTCTCTCCTCTGGCCAACTTCAAACGATTTTTTGTGAGACATTTTGAAAACGATTTTGTTGGGGTCCTTTTGGAAAATAGGAAGTATAATCTTTCCATTTATTGGGAACCTATTGGAAACATTTTTATTGGGATCTTTTTGGAAATTTGGAAGTATAATTTGTCCACTTATTGGGGTCCTTTTCGAAACGATTTTATTGGGGACATTTTGGAAAATAGGAAGTATCATTCGTCCATTTACGTGTCAGCCCTTATTAAATACGGTAACCCATTTTTCACTCTATTTTGGCAATCTTTAGACGATTTTATTCAGCTTAGAAAGGAATTCAGGGACCCAGAGGGTTAATTGAGTTGCTAATAACATGTAATTCACACCGGCCCTACCTAATATGTATAAAATCATCTAATGATAGTTATAATAAAATCAGAAAATAAGATACCATATGGAAAGGGTTAAATTTCTCATAAATTTGCTGAACATACAATAAGGGACGCCATAATATAATGAAGAGAGAGAGAGAGAGAGAGAGAGAGAGAGTACAGATGACACAGGGACGTCTCTCCCACAATCTGTTTTACCCTCATCCTATGACTTAAACTGTTGGAAGTTCCATGTTTCGACAGATGTTGAGTCTAACGTACCTTGAATTTGGCTCCCTATCACTGTTTCAATTTAGGGTGGGTGGGGTGGGGGGATGGTACCAGCTACAGGCAGCTTTGCCCTTTGAATATTTCATACACATGGGTATGTGGGAGGGAGTGTGGGTATGTGGGAGGGAGTGTGGGTATGTGGGACGGAGTGTAGGTATGTAGGAGGGAGTGTGGGTATGTGGGAGGGAGTGTGGGTATGTGGGAGAGAGTGTGAGTATGTGGGAGGGAGTGTGGGTATGTGGGAGGGAGTGTTGGTATGTGAGAGGGAGTGTTGGTATGTAGGAGGGAGTGTGGGTATGTAGGAGGGAGTGTGGGTATGTTGGAAGGAGTGTGGGTAAGTGGGAGAGAGTTTGAGTATGTGGGAGGGAGTGTGCATGCTGGGTATGTGGAAGGGAGTGTTAGTATGTGAGAGGGAGTGTATAATAGGTATGTGGGAGGGAGTGTGGGTATGTGGGAGACAGTGTGGGTATGTGGGAGGGATTGTGAGTATGTGGGTGAGGGAGTGTGCGTATGTGGGAGGGAGTGTGGGTATGTGGGAGAGAGTGTGGGTATGTGGGAGGGAGTGTGTGTATGTGGGAGGGAGTGTGGGTATGTGAGAGGGAGTGTAGGTATGTAGGAGGGAGTGTGGGTATGTGGGAGGGAGTGTGGGTATGTAGGAGGGAGTATGGGTATGTGGGAGAGAGTTTGGGTATGTGTGAGGGATTGTGGGTATATGGGAGGAAGTGTAGGTATGTGGGAGACAGTGTGGGTATGTGGGAGGGATTGGGAGTATGTGGGTACAAAGGAGTACAAAGGAAATCAAGCAACAACAGATCTAGTGACCCTTCTAGGTTGCTTGTCCTCCAATACACTGAGGATCAAGTGTCCAAACAGTGGTTTAGAGTGGGTAAGGGAACATTGGAAAGGGAATTACTGCCCTGGAACTAATGTCCGTGGCAGGATTAGGAAGTTAGTAGGGGACAGATGGGTTAGTAACTGAGGGGGGGATAAAATAAAGTTATTCATTTACAAACGCAGTCAGTCGCGGGTTTGATGCGAGATATTTGTCTAAGCGGAGTTTAAATGATTCAACGGTGATGCAGTCTATAACGTTTCGGGGAAGCCCATTCCACAAGTTGACAACTCGATTGAAGAAGAAATTCTTAGATTCGTGTGAGTTAAAAGATTTACCAATAATTTTGCAACCGTTTCCCCGCGTGTAATTAGATTGGTCGATAGTGAAGTACTTACTACAGTTCATATTGTCGATGCCTTTGATGATTTTGAACACTTTAATTAAGTCACCTCCTAATCTGCGCTGGGTTAAAGGAAATAGATTTAATTCTCTAAGACGCTCTTCGTATGGTTTGTTCTTTAGGCTAGGTATCATTTTGGTAACTCTACGTTGAACTCGTTCTAGCTTGTTTATATCTTTTTGGTAATAAGGGCACCAGGATTGAACGCAGTATTCCAGAAGAGGGCGGACTAAGGAATTGTAAAGGGTTAGGATAACTTCTTTGGATTTATGCTCAAATGACCTGCCTATAAAGCCAATTATTTTGTTTGCCTTCTTAACAACTTCTGAACATTGTTGACTCGGTTTTAGGTTACTCGATATTGTTACTCCCAGATCGGTTTCTCTTTACATTCTTAAGCTGAGTGCCATTCATCGAATAGTTTGCTTTCTCATTTAGGTATCCGATATGTAGTACTTTACATTTATCCGCATTGAAACTCATTTGCTAAATTTGGGCCCAACATGACAATTTATCTAGATTGTGTTGCATATTGTCAACTTGTTCTTTTGAGAGTACGCTATTTGCAATTTTTGTATCGTCAGCAAATTTTGAGATTGTACAGGTGAGACCCTCATCTATGTCGTTGATGTAAATTAGAAAGATAATTGGTCCTAGTACCGATCCCTGGGGTACCCCGCTACTTACATTGGTCCATTTAGATGCCTTACCGTTTATGACTACTCCTTGCTTTCTGTCGCTGAGCCAATTTTCTATCCATTTCAACACACCGTCTTGTATTCCATGCGCTTTTAGTTTTAGCAGTAAACGTTTGTGGGGAACTTTGTCAAAGGCCTTTTGAAAATCAAGGTATATAATATCTACAGCTTTACTCTCATCGTAGAGGTTGAGGATGTCGTGGAAGAAGTCTAAGAGGTTTGTTAAACAGGAACGTTTTTTACGAAAGCTGTGTTGAGTATCTATAAGTATGTTATTTTCCTCTAAGTGATTTACGAGTCTGTCTCGTATGACCGTTTCTAGCATTTTACATACAACTGAGGTTAAGCTAATTGGACGATAGTTACTGGGTAGGGATTTGCTGCCTTTTTTTAATATCGGTGTTACGTTGGCTAGCTTCCACTGATCGGGCATAGTTCCAGACTGCAAGGATTTATTGAATAGTAATGTCAGTGGTTTGGAGAGCTCATCCTTAGCTTCCTTTAGAACTCTAGGCGAGATTGTATCAGGTCCAGGCGTTTTATTTACCTTGAGTTTATCTAAACAATTCAATACTTCTCTCTCTGTAACGGTGATATTGCTTAGAACATCTGAATTATCAATCTGAATCGGCGATAGTGTAGGGATATCACTGAGGTCTTCTGTTGTAAAAACTGATGCAAATAATGTATTGAGGGCATTACTCATTTGTACTTCGTCTTTGGTGTATTCTCCATTTTCATCGACTAACGGTCCAACAGTTGAAGTAACTACTTTTTTCTTTCTGATATAACTATAGAATTCTTTCGGGTTTGTTTTACTTTGATTCGCAATATGTAACTCTAAGGTCTTTTTACTTTGTTTAATTAACTTTTTGGCTTTGCGTCGTAGCTCTACAAATTTCAGCCGTTCTTCGTCATTTTGTGAGGATTTTAATCTATTATTAGCAAATTTTTTAGCAAGCAGGCAGTTTGAAATATCTTTATTCCACCATTTGGGCTTATTGTTATGGCCTGGACGCCGTATTTTCGATGGTATGCAGTCTTGCACTGCTAAAGTGCAAAAGTTTATGGAAGTTTGCTTTCTTGAAATTAGGGACTTTTTCGATGCTACTATTTGGTTCGTTACTAGTAAACTTTAAAGTGAAAGTTATCGTACGATGGTCGCTGTTACTAAATTCATCACCAACATTCAAATTCTCTATTAATTCTTCTTTTGTTGCAAGTACAATGTCAAGAACGTTATTACCACGGGTGAGGGAGTGTGGGTATGTGGGAGGGAGTGTGGGTATGTGGGAGGGAGTGTGGGTATGTGGGAGGGAGTGTTGGTATATGAGAGGGAGTGTTGGTATGTAGGAGGGAGTGTGGGTATGTAGGAGGGAGTGTGGGTATGTTGGAGGGAGTGTGGGTAAGTGGGAGAGAGTTTGAGTATGTGGGAGGGAGTGTGCATGCTGGGTATGTGGAAGGGAGTGTTAGTATGTGAGAGGGAGTGTATAATAGGTATGTGGGGGGGAGTGTGGGAGACAGTGTGGGTATGTGGGAGGGATTGTGAGTAAGTGGGTGAGGGAGTGTGCGTATGTGGGAGAGAGTGTGGGTATGTGGGAAGGAGTGTGTGTATGTGGGAGGGAGTGTGGGTATGTGAGAGGGAGTGTAGGTATGTAGGAGGGAGTGTGGGTATGTGGGAGGGAGTGTGGGTATGTGGGAGGGAGTATGGGTATGTCGGAGAGATTTTGGGTATGTGTGAGGGATTGTGGGTATATGGGAGGAAGTGTAGGTATGTGGGAGACAGTGTGGGTATGTGGGAGGGATTGTGAGTATGTGGGTGAGGGAGTGTGGGTATGTGGGAGGAAATGTGGGTATGTGGGAGGGAGTGTGGGTATGTGGGAGGGAGTGTGGGTATGTGGGAGGGAGTGTGGGTATGTGGGAGGGATTGTGTGTATGTGGGAGTGAGTGTGGGTATGTGGAAGGGAGTGTGGGTATGTGGGAGGGAGTGTGCGTATGTGGGAGGGAGTGTGGGTATGCAGGAGGGAGTGTGGTGGGAGGAAGTGTGGGTATGTGGGAGGGAGTATGGGTATGTGGGAGAGAGTGTGGGTATGTGGGAGGGAGTATGGGTATGTGGGAGGGAGTGTGGGAAGGAGTGTAGGTATGTGAGATGGAGTGTAGGCATGTAGGAGGGAGTGTGGGTGTGTGGGTATGTGGGAGGGAGTGTGGGTATGTGGGTGAGTGAGTGTGGGTATGTGGGAGGGAGTATGGGTATGTGGGAGAGAGTTTGGGTATGTGGCAGGGAGTATGGGTATGTGGCAGGGAGTGTGGGTATGTGGGAGGGAGTGGGGGTATGTAGGAGTGTGGGTATGTGGGTTGGAGTGTGGGTATGTGGGAGGGAGTGTGGGTTTGTGGAAGGGAGTGTGGGTATGTGGGTGCGAGTTTGGGTATGTGGGAGAGAGTGTGGATATGTGGAAGGGAGTGTGGGTATGTGGGAGAGAGTGTGGGTATGTGGGAGGGAGTGTTGGGATGTGGGAGGGAGTGTGGGTACGTGGAAGGAAGTGTGGGTATGGGGGTGGGAGTGTGGCATGTGGGAGGGAGTGTGGGTATGTGGGAGGGAGTGTGGGTATGTGGGAGAGAGTGTGGGTATGTGGGAGGGAGTGTAGGTATGTAAGAGGGAGTGTGGGTATGTGGGAGGGAGTGTGGGTATGTGGGAAGGAGTGTGGGTATGTGGGAGGGAGTGTGGGTATGTGGGAGGAAGTGTGGGTATGTGGGAGGGAGTATGGGTATGCGGGAGGGATTTTGGGTATGTGGGCGGGAGTCTGGGTATGTGGGAGAGAGTGTGGGTATGTGGGAGGGAGTGCAGGTATGTGGGAGGGAGTGTGGGTATGTGGGAGGGAGTGTGGGTATGTGGGAGGAAGTGTGGGTATATGGGAAGGAGTGTGGGTATGTGGGAGGGAGTGTGGGTAAGTGGGAGGGAGTGTGGGTATGTGGGAGTAAGTGTGGGTATGTGGGAGAGAGTATGGGTATGTGGGAGGGAGTGTTGGTATGTGGAAAGAAGTGTGGGTATGTGGGAGGGAGTGTTGGAATATGGGAGGGAGTGTTGGTATGTGGGTAGGAGTGTTGGCATGAGGGAGGGAGTGTGGGTGACGCGGATACTGTCGCCGGGGTGGGAGTAGAGGTGGGGGTGGAGGTGGAGGGCTTACAAGAACATAACAGAACCAATAACAGTTTCTTCAGTACGCCACTAAGAAGAGAAAAACAGGAGTCCCTGTCGGCTAATGAGAGCGAGAGAGAGAGAGAGAGAGAGAGAGATAATCACATTGCTACACTGGCCACACGGATCTTACGTTTTCTGCGAGGTGGCCAGGACTTTATCCTAGTGACATTGCAACCTTAAGAGTAAGGGAAAGTGGAAGAAGGAAAGGATACTAAACTAGAAGGCTCCCCCCCCCCCTTTTTCTCTCTCTCTCTCTCTGCGTCCTTAGAAAATTTGCCATATATGAGAACAATTAGACAACTCAATTCCTTGCAGGAGTTGGAAATCGCCTGAAGGAATTTACAGAATAGGTAGAAATGGAAAGGAATGTCCTATCTATCTATCTATCTATATGCTCAGGCCCAATCCCCATTTTAGGGGTAGCCGACTCAAGACAGAGCAAGAACAGGGAAAACACAAAAAGAACATAAAACAACAAATAAACAGAGATAAAAAGCACAAACTCACACACATCCAGTTCACCCCGGAGAAGACCCAGATACCAGGATCACCAAGGTCGCTCCAGCACTCCCCCGGCCCCCGACCATCCGGAGAGGTTCCGATCTCGGCAGGCAGACATGCAGCGGAGCCAAATCCACAAGGCCTCCCACCACACTTCCATGCGCACCATTCATATTAATCGTCTCCCCGGGCCAGGCGCCTGATGGACTATTATCCAGTCCAACTTGCGCCCGACCCCTTACTCCAAATGACCACGTGTTCACTCAACTATTCACAAGCATTCTCCATTCACTCCTGTCCACCACCACTTCCCCTGCCTGATCTATAGTCATTCCTCTATCATCCGAAGCCTTTCTTACACAGTCTCTCCATCTCAATGGGGGTCTTCCTGCCCTTCTATCTCCCCTTGTACTTGACTCACATTTTCTCTTTGTAAGCCTTTCATCTCCCATTCGTTCAACCTGACCATACCAGCTCAGCACTCTTCTGTCCACTCTGGCTGACAAATGTTCCTGCTGCCCCACTCTCCTACGTATCTCTTCATTCCTCAATCTGTATCTACGAGTAACTCCACACATACTCCTCAAGCAGCTCATCTCCATCACATCCAGCCCTCTTTTCTCCTTTTTCTTCAGAGCCCATGTCTCAGCCCCATACATCACTGTTGGCACAACAATTCCTTGATACAGTGCACTTTTTACTTTCATTCCGAGATTTCTCGTCTTCCACATAATTCCCATTGCTCCGAAAACCTTCCTTCCTTCACACACTCTCTGTTTTACCTCCACTTCCATACCTCCACTTCTGCTTATCGTTCCTCCTAGATATTTAAAACACTCTACTTGTTCCAATATTTCCCCATCCAGCCTCACATCTAGACTCACCCTATGCTCTCCCCTATTACACAGCATTACTTTACTTTTATTGACGTTCACCTTCAGTTTCCTCCTTCCACAAACCACACCAAACTCTTTGACTACCCGCTGAAGTTTCTCATCAGAATCCGCCACCAATGCTGTGTCATCAGCGAACAGCAACTGATTCAACTCCCAATCTCTACCATTCTTTCCTACTAAACCCAATCCTCTTTCCATAGTTCTTCTTTTCACCTCCCTCACCACACCATCCATAAACATATTAAACAGCCATGGTGACATTACACAACCCTGTCGCAAACCTACCTTTACCTCAAACCATTCACTCAACTCACCATTTCCTACTCTCACACATGCTCTGCTCCCTTCATAAAAACTCTTAACTGCTTCTAACAAATTTCCTCCTATTTCAAAAATCCTTAACACCTTCCACATTGCTTCACGGTCCACACGATCATACGCTTTTTCCAAGTCCATAAAAGCCCAAAACATCTCTTTATGCTTCTCTAAATACTTCTCGCATAACTGTCTTACTGCAAACATCTGATCCACGCACCCTCTTCCCCTCCTAAAACTGCACTGTTCTTCTCGTATTGCAACTCCAGGAATGTCCTGCATACCTTTTTTCTTTTTCATTATTATTATTACTTTTTGTTATTATTATCTTTATTTTATTCTGCTACCTGCAACTGAAAACAGTGCTAATTTCGGCTAGGTTCTCTAATCAATAATCATGATTTACTCCAGACCAACTTCTCTCTGGTATGAGTCTAACCCTATTTTAAATATGTCTATTAGACCACTGCCTATAACTTCAATAGGGAACCTATTTTTCTCACCATTTAAACTGTGGGTGAAGAGAGAGAGAGAGAGAGAGAGAGAGAGAGAGAGAGAGTGAGGGGGGGGGAGGGGGGCCCTTTCAAAATCAAATGGGTACAACCTATCTGAATTAGCCATTTTGTTGTCACAATATGTTCTTAAGCTTGACAAAACCGTCTATGAACCACCAGAATGAAATGAAAAAACGCATCCTCGTATTTTGAAATGGTTAACATAATATTAACACATTCTCCTGACAAAGAGATAAAAGGATAATTCTAGTTCGCATTATGAACGCACTCTCTGTGATGCCATGTCATAGAAAATAATCCACCATTGATGATCTCTGGATTAGAAGTTAGGATTAGCATTTTGGACCTTTTGAATAGGAAAGTCAAAACTGGCCATCATGAATTTGAGTATATGAAAATTAAGATAACTTTGTCAACATAAATATTGAGATAACCAACTCATACGTAATATGTGTGTATACAGTATATATACAATATATATTATATATATATATATATATATATATATATATATTATATATATATATATATATATATATAATATATATATTTATATATATATATATCTAATTTATATATATATACAGTATATATATATAATATATATATATATATATATATATATATATATATATATATATATATATATATAAATATAAATATATATATAATATATATATATATATATACAGTATATATAAATGTTAGTATAGCCAGGTAATAGATTCTCTTTTAAACAGACGACGTTAAAAGCAATAGCAGTTTCACCATTCAGGATTTTATTGTTACAGCTTTCAATAGGTCTAAAAATTTTCCTCTGGGGTTCAGAGATGAGGTACAAAAGGTTAGCAAAATTCATGGTGGATCCAACGTTTCACAAGTAAACATCTTGCATCTTCAGGGAATGGAGAGGTAATGATTAGAATAGGGACAAAGCATCATATTTATACAAAATTCTAGGATCAAGTAGAGGGAGGTGGGCGGAGCTACTGGGTGTGTGGTGGCTGTTCATTGGTGGAAGGCAGTCTATTCGCGAGACGGGCACTAAATCTTATCGGTGGTTGGTTGTTGGCTGTGGGTGGCTGTGATTGGTTGGTGTTGTCAGTTGTGTGCTGAGCGTGGAAGCGTAAGGGAGGGGGGCACGGGGCGAGAGGAGGGGGGGCAGCATGTCTTTAGCGCTTGCCTGCAGGAAGAATTTGAAGGTCTTGTGTTTGGTTGTTGATGCTGGGGTTGAGTGTTTGGATGTATAGAGCTTCTAAAATAGCTAGTCTTCTGGGGTCTGATTCTTTGTCGAGTATGGTGGTTTGTTTGTCTAGGTCGGCGCAAGTTTGGGCAAGATGGTGGGGGGCTTGATAGTGATCTTTTATAGCGCCAGATTGAAGGTGGAGGGTTAGTCGACGGGAAAGGCGAGTCTGTGTCATTCCAACATAGGATAGGGGTCCACAGTCCCCAGAGGTACAAATATGCTGGTATATCACATGATCGTCTTTCGGTTGGTTGGTGGAAATGGGGCGGTTACGGAGGACAAGGTTGGAGGTCTTAGGAGATTTGTAGTAAATAATGAGTTTGATTTTATTGTCAGGGTTGGTGGGGAGGACGTTTTTGTTAATTATTTCTTTCATAATGGATTCGTCTGTTGTGTGGTCGGAAGACATGTAGTTTCTGTAGAAAAATGTAATGTCATTGGCCGGGTTGGTGCTGGGGTCTTGTTTGTACCATTTTTCTAGGTGGTGGTTGATGGCATTGGTGACGTCAGTGTTGGAATACCCATTGTTAACTAGGACCTGGGTGAGCCTTTCCAGTTCATTGTGTGTGTCATTCCAGGTGGTGCAAAGGGTGAGGGCTCTCCTGACATAGGCGGCGATGGTGGACTGTAGGTATCATTTAGGGCATTCACTTTCCCCATTAAGACATTGGCCATTGTTAGTAGGTTTGGTGTACACGGTAGTTTTGAAGCCGTGGTCGTGGAGGGAGACAAGGAGGTCGAGGAAGGGTAGATGTCCATCGGTGGTTTCTTCGTATGTGAAGTTGAGTCCGGAGGCGGCCATGAAGCGCTGCTGGAGGTCCCTGAGTTCGCCCAGGTCCTTCACCGCACGAAGATATCATCGATGTACCTGCAGTAGACAGTGGGCCGGTGGGCAGCCAGGAGTTCCTCTTCGATAGTTCCCATGAAGAAATTGGCAAACAGGACCCCCAGGGGGCTTCCCATCGCTACACCGTCGATTTGCTGGTACATATTCCCGTGGGGGCAGAGGAAAGGGGACTCCTTGGTACATAGTTCCGAGAGCGTCTTCAGGGCCTTCTCCGGGATGTCCCGGGAACCCCCGGGACCGGGAACCCCCGGGACCGGGAACCCCCGGGAACCCCCTCCGTCCCATCATATCACAGATCCCTACTGCTACCTACCAGACCGCCAAGGCCCTGAACAAACTCCTCACCCCTTTTGTTCCACGGCAATACAACCTCAACTCTGCTTATGACTTCCTAGAAATTCTATGAGATGCCCCCCCCAGCTAACGACCACATCATCGCCTCCCTCGACGTAGAGAGTTTGTTTACCAACGTGCCCGTTGACAAGACCATAGATTTTTATCCTACGTCAAGTTTACCGGTGGGCAGCCAGGAGTTCCGCTTCGATAGTTCCCATGAAGAAATTGGCGAACAGGACCCTCAAGGGGCTTCCCATCGCTACACCGTCGATTTGCTGGTACATATTCCCGCGGGGGCAGAGGAAATGGGACTCCTTGGTACATAGTTCCAAGAGCGTCTTCAGGGCCTTCTCCGGGATGTCCAGGGGGGGCATATTAGGGCAGTGGTAAACTCGACGTACGATAAAATCTATGGTCTTGTCAACGGGCCCGTTGGTAAACAAACTCTCTACGTCGAGGGAGGCGATGATGTGGTCGTTAGCTGGGGGGGCATCTCGTAGAATTTCTAGGAAGTCATAAGCAGAGTTGAGGTTATATTGCCGTGGAACAAAAGGGGTGAGGAGTTTGTTCAGGGCCTTGGCGGTCTGGTAGGTAGCAGTAGGGATCTGTGATATGATGGGACGGAGGGGGTTCCCGGTGGTTCCCGGTCCCGGGGGTTCCCGGGACATCCCGGAGAAGGCCCTGAAGACGCTCTTGGAACTATGTACCAAGGAGTCCCCTTTCCTCTGCCCCCGCGGGAATATGTACCAGCAAATCGACGGTGTAGCGATGGGAAGCCCCCTGGGGGTCCTGTTCGCTAATTTCTTCATGGGAACTATCGAAGAGGAACTCCTGGCTGCCCACCGGTAAACTCGACGTAGGATGAAATCTATGGTCTTGTCAATGGGCACGTTGGTAAACAAACTCTCTACGTCGAGGGAGGCGATGATGTGGTCGTTAGCTGGGGGGGTCATCTCGTAGAATTTCTAGGAAGTCATAAGCAGAGTTGAGGTTGTATTGCCGTGGAACAAAATGGGTGAGGAGTTTGTTCAGGGCCTTGGCGGTCTGGCAGGTAGCAGTAGGGATCTGTGATATGATGGGACGGAGGGGGTTCCCGGGGGTTCCCGGGACATCCCGGAGAAGGCCCTGAAGACGCTCTCGGAACTATGTACCAAGGAGTCCCCTTTCTTCTGCCCCCGCGGGAATATGTACCAGCAAATCGACGGTGTAGCGATGGCAAGCCCCCTGGGGGTCCTGTTCGCCAATTTCTTCATGGGAACTATCGAAGAGGAACTCCTGGCTGCCCACCAGCCCACTGTCTACTGCAGGTACATCGATGATATCTTCGTGCGGGTGAAGGACCTGGGGGAACTCAGGGACCTCCAGCAGCGCTTCATGGCCGCCTCCGGACTCAACTTCACATACGAAGAAACCACCGATGGACATTTACCCTTCCTCGACCTCCTTGTCTCCCTCCACAACCACGGCTTCAAAACTACCGTGTACACCAAACCTACTAACAATGGCCAATATCTTAATGGGGAAAGTGAATGCCCTAAATGATACCTACAGTCCACCATCGCCGCCTATGTCAGGAGAGCCCTCACCCATTGCACCACCTGGAATGACACACACAATGAACTGTAAAGGCTCACCCAGGTCCTAGTCAACAATGGGTATTCCAACACTGACGTCACCAATGCCATCAACCACCACCTAGAAAAATGGTACAAACAAGAACCCCCTAGCACCAACCCGGCCAATGACATTACATTTTTCTACAGAAACTACATGTCTTCCGACCACACAACAGACGAATCCATTATGAAAGAAATAATTATCAAAAACGTCCTCCCCACCAACCCTGACAATAAAATCAAACTCATTATTTACTACAAATCTCCTAAGACCTCCAACCTTGTCCTCCGTAACCGCCCCATTTCCACCAACCAACCGAAAGACGATCATGTGATATACCAGCATATTTGCACCTTTGGGGACTGTGGACCCCTATCCTATGTTGGAATGACACAGACTCGCCTTTCCCGTCGACTATCCCTCCACCTTCAATCTGGCGCTATAAAAGATCACTATCAAGCCCCCCACCATCTTGCCCTAACTCGCGCCGACCTCGACAAACAAACCACCATACTCGACAAAGAATCAGACCCCAGAAGTCTAGCTATTTTAGAAGCTCTATACATCCAAACACTCAACCCCAGCATCAACAACCAAACACAAGACCTTCAAATTCTTCCTGCAGGCAAGCGCTACAGGCATGCTGCCCCCATCGTCTCGCCCCGTGCCCCCCTCCCTTACGCTTCCACGCTCAGCACACAACTGACAACACCAACCAATCACAGCCACCCACAGCCAACAACCAACCACCGATAAGATTTAGTGCCCGTCTCTCGTGAATAGACTGCCTTCCACCAATGAACAGCCACCACACACCCAGTAGCTCCGCCCACCTCCCTCTACTTGATCCTAGAATTTTGTATACATATGATGCTTTGTCCCTATTCTAATCATTACCTCTCCATTCCCTGAAGATGCAAGATGTTTACTTGTGAAACGTTGGATCCACCATGAATTTTGCTAACCTTTTGTACCTCATCTCTGAACCCCAGAGGAAAATTGTTAGAACTATTGAAAGCTGTAACAATAAATTCCTGAATGCTGAAACTGATATTGCATTTTACCTCGTTTGTTTAAAAGAGAATATATATATATATATATATATATATATATGTGTGTGTGTGTGTGTAATATGCAAGTTGATTATATACAAATTTACGTCGAGAAAATTACCATAAGTTTGGCAAATGATATAAACGAATTACAGGTTCAGTATATCATAGTGTGTCCTTCGTCTTCGAGGTACGGTATGTATTATAATGAACATACAAGAAAACGTCGATAATTATATAATTGCCTAAATTTCCCTTTGCCATAATTATACGAGTCAGTATAGGTAAATTATACCAATCACTGTAATTCATATAATTATTTAATTATACTATTTAAAGTCCAAGGGATTATCCAATATTTACATTTTTACATTTTTACCAAAAGTCTCTCTCTCTCTCTCATCATCAAGAGGCTTAATAGTACCATTGCATATTGTGGTGTTCCTTGGCAATGTTTTATCAAGTACATCATAAACATATCAAATCAATCACATACACACACACACCTTTGCAATAATTACAATCCCTGAACGTCTATCTTAACCCGTTCAATATCAGGGACGTCCCTTTTATCATATTCTGGTGACTATTAGACGATTTTAGTCAGCTTAGGAAGGACCTTTAGCAATAGTAAGGCTTCAAACTATCTCAACCAACTGTCTTAACTACTACAGATCCTTCCTAAGCTGCATAATATCATCTAAATATAGCTAGAATACATTATAACACACGTCACTGGTACTCAAAGGGTTAACCATGAAACCTTTTTAACTACCACAGATCCTTCCTAAGCTGCATAATATCGTCTAAATATAGCTAGAATACAATATAACAACACACGTCGCTGGTACTCAAAAGGTTAACCTTGAAGCCATTTTATCAAAGCCATATCAATATACCACCCCAAGCTGCAGTTGGGAAACTCATCTGAATACATTTACTAATTATCACACGAAATCACACAATTGCTTTTTTCTCTCAACTTATACCGTCAACTGTGGTCTAATAGTTTATGGTTTGACTGTGTTTTATAGTCCTGTCGCCTAAACTAACCCGCTTGGTATTTTAGGACGCATTTTCTATTGAATGGCTCTTATTAGACGATTTTATCTAGAACATGTAGGGTCTATGGAAGTCAGAGGGTTGATGGGGCCAGTCGCTTCTCTTTATCAACCACAGCTCCCTCCTTAGCTGCATACGATCATCATAGGGTAGCCCAAATAAACTGATGCAAAACGTCATAATCTTGAAGGGGTTAATATATCGCCCGTCTAATGTGTGATATCAATTCATTAGTTTGGTGATTTTAAGATCTTATGTGCGATTTAAGTGTCAATTTGTTTTCTTCTGGCGAGTAATGGTGAGCCTGCAATGCAAAATTAATTTTTGCACAAATTGATCTCGGAAGAGGGTCTTGGGAATCTTGTGTTACGTTTGATAGAGATCTAGACAGGAAACAAAAAATACAAATATATAAGTGTATATTCTAAATGAATATATACATAAACTAAAATCTCCCATTAATATTCTCGTGTGTTAATCTTTGAGGGTTTTATCTCATTTTCAGCGAAACTAACCAAGTCAATTCACAAGGGAAATCGGCGAGTACATCTGTTTTGCATTTATGATGGAGGAATTTGGCGAAGAGAGGCTATGAATTAGATTTATGATTAATGTAGGCTATTTATCTTCCATGTTCACCTTGATTATGTGGAAATATGAATACTCAAGTAAGTTTGTTTTGCAGTAAAAAAAATAATTCATACACCAATAAATTGATTGCATTCAATTAACCCCTTCTGTACCGGCAACGTCTTTTTCATTTTATTCTGGCTACTATTAGACGAATTTCCTCAGTTTATAATGGGCCTCCAACAATTAACAGGCTTCGAGCTATCTCACTTAACCATTAGTACTACTACAGATCCTCGTTAAACTGCACACAATCCTCCAAGTAAATCCAGAATAAAATCTAAGAAACGTCACCGGTACAGAAGGGGTTAAATATTTCGTAGCTTGTGATTTAAAGGCTTTGCTGTATCATTAACCCTTTAGCACCGTATAATTATCTTAGTTATGTTGTGCATAACTAACACTGATTATAAGGGAAGCTTTTGGCTAGGTTATTTGTTAAGGGGGTAGTACTCGCTTTTTCTGGACCTCCTTCTTCCTCATGTTTAGCATATTAGTTTTGAGGTTGTAAAACGTTCGTTCCGTTAGTTTGGCGATTTTCGCCTAATTATGTTGCCCTTTCGTGCCTTTAGGTGTCGATTTTTTCCTGGCGAGCGATAGCGAGCCTCTAATCTTAGAAGGAATTGCCCTTCGGCCAGGATATTTTCCTACCGAATAATTTACAAATTTATCTCGAAAGGGGGTCTAGGGGGTGTTTTACTAAGCTTGATGGAGGTTTAGCGAGGAAACTTACAAATATATTAATATATAAATATCTACAGTAGACCCAAAACAAAGCACTACCCCCTAAAGCTATTATTTATCCATTCAGTACTGGTGACATCCTATTTTATATAATTCTGGTAACTATTAGACAGTTTTATTCAGCTTAGGAAGGCTCTCTACCTGTTAAAGAATTACAGATCATCTCAATTAATCCGTTTAGCTACCATATATCCTTCCCAAGCTTCATAAAATCGTCTAAATGCAGTTAAAATATAAAAACACAAAGATGTTGCCAGTATTGTAAGGGTTAAAATTAGCAACTTGCATATATTATTGTATCAAGCTACTCAAATGTTGAATATGAAACAAAATAATGCAAGTTTCTTTTTAAGTTTGTTGTAATACCAGTATATGAACCCAAGACCCAATACTGAAAGGATTGCCTGTTATAACATGAGACGATATCCACAGATAATTATAAATAATAGTGGTAAATCTCGAAGGTACTGTAATATAGTAATGAGTCTTTCGATAAATTAGTTATATTTTGACCAATCAACTCAAATATCACAATACTGGAGGACTCGAACCTGTGTCAAGTTGTATGGCAGGTGGTTAAGGGGGAGATAGTCGCTTTCTCTGGACCCCCTTCTCCCTCATGTTTAGCATATCAGTTTTGAGACTAGATATTCTTTCCCCTAGTTTGGGGATTTTGAGACCTTTCGCCCCAATTTTGTTACCAATATTATGACCTTTCGAGCCATTTAGGTGTTGATTTTTTTCCTGGCGAGCGATAGTGAGCCTGTAATTTTAGAAGAAACCGGCCTTTGGCCGAGACATTTTTCTACCAAAAAAAGTACAAATTTATCTTGAAAGGGGGTCTAGGGTTGTTTTTTATTTCATGCTTGAAGGTCTAGGGAGGAAGCTGAAAAATATAGTTAATACATACCCGGTAACTATATACACCAATAACCAAGCACTACCCCCTTAGTAAAAGGTAATCCTGGACCCATTATGGTGACGTCTATAAGTAGGGAAGATAGCTGTTCTTTGGCGCCTGTAATACCTTTCACCCAACTACCGGGAAATCTATATCGAGGTACTTATAATATGTGATATATATATACAGTATATATATATATATATATATATATATATATATATATATATATATACCGGTATATATATATATATACCGGTATATATATATTTTTTTTTTTCTATATTCCAAGTACTCCCTCTCGGGCATAGGCTGAGAGCCTTTACAATCTACCACTTAACACGGTGAAGCCCGTGAGGTCTCGTTCCAGTCTGGGAAGTGAGACATGTGAAGCATCCATTCATGGCTCGAAGCACCTCCATCTCTGAAGCCGCTGGTTGCTTCGTTCAAGTGCTTCACTGTCTCACCCTCCAGACTCAGACCCTCACTCTTAGAACGCCACCTATTGAGCAGTGAACTCACTAGGCACTGTCCCCCTGTAGCATATTTTGAATATGGGAATATTCATACACTGCTATTTAATCAGGGAACAATGAGGGTATTTTTTTGGCATTTCGGTGGGCTTTGTGGTAATGCACTGATACTAGGTACAGCACAAATTCAATCCCAATAATATCTTCCCATTGACATATCGGGATTTGAACCCGGGTCCATTGGATTACCAATCCAGTGGAAAGACCACTCCACCACCCCTCCCCTGTAATGGGAGATATATATATATATATATATATATATATATATATATATATATATATATATATATATATATATTGTATACGTATAATAGTTTGGGTTATTGGTATACCCACGCATTAACCCTTTGAGTACCAGCGACGTGTGTTACATTTTATTATAACAATAATTATGCAATGTGGTTGTTAACCCACAGAACCCCAGCGACGACACGTTTGCGTCGGGAATGTTTGTATCGCTAAACTCCAGGGACGCATAAGGTGCGTCCTGGTTAATTACTCCGGTCCTATGGCACCTAGAGGGCTC
>CM064517.1:6503663-6641163 GCA_032716605.1 Paralithodes platypus
GGCGTATACATATAAAGGGGGATGGGCGTATACATATTAAGGGGGATGGGCGTATACATATTATGGGGGATGGGCGTATACGTATTAAGGGGGATGGGCGTATATATTTCCTAATTTATATATCTTTTACAATATTTACAGTTTCCTCCCTAGATCTTCATCAAGCTTAAAAATACCTCTCCCCCCCCCCCCCCCCTGCAGACCCCCCTTCAAAATAAATTTATATATTTTACGATAGCAAAATGTCCCTGGAAAGGGCCGATTTCTCCTAAATTACAGGCTCCCTTTCGCTCGCCAGGAATAAAATCGACACCTAAATGACACAAAAAGTCTTAATATTGGCAAAGAAATGGGGCTAAAAATCTAAAAATCGACAAAACTAAATGGGCGAACGTAATAACATTTGAAAACTAATTGGGTTAACCCTCCTGGCCCGGGCAGGCTCTCAAAATGACAGTGTGGGCTACCCGGGCGATCTGACCGAAAAACGTCTAGGCCTAGGCTACCGTATTTTTGTTTAGTTTAACTGCTAGAAATTTCCCACGCATCTATAAATGTAGTGTGGTTTCCAATCTGTAGACTGGCGTTGAGTAGAGCTCTCTATGTCAACTGGTTCAGTTGTGATGACGATTTCAGTGGAGAGCACTTGCAGGCGATGTTAGCAATATGACGATCTTTTCACTACTGGAACAACGACATACAGACGTACAAAAACAAACGAGTCTTCTCCTTCTTGTTTTCGGAGGTGCGGTGACGTAACGATCGGCTTTGTTTACATGCGTCGGACGCACGGCGTTCAGACCAAGCTGAATAGGCTTTCAAGCTTACAGATTTTAAAATGACGCCCGGGCTCCTGCCCTTAGTTCGTGGTGTCATTTTAAAATGATAACCGGGCCAGGAGGGTTAAACATGAGGGAGAAGGGGATCTAGAAAAACGGCCCATCGACCTTTAATAAACCAAGGCATCAAGGTTATATGTTGAATTAGACAGCCAAACTGGGCAACGTATTACATAAAGATAGCCAAACATATAATATTGTGTGATATAGGCTCAAAAGAACACCAGGATTAAGGAGAGATGGGTCGTTGTTCTTGTCCCCCTTCTTATTCATGTTTAGCCACATTAGTTTTCAGATTTTAAGACAATCGGCCCATTAGTTTGGCGATTTTAAGTCCTTTCGCTCCATTTCTTTGTCAATATTAAGACTTTGAGTCATTTATAGGTGTCGAAAATATCTTGGCGAGCGAAAGCGAGCCTGTAATTTAAGAGGGGGATTTTTTTCTTTCGAAAAATTTACAAATTTATCTTCAAGGAGGGTCTGGGGGGGTGGGGGGGGTAAGCTTGATAGAGGGATAGGGAGGAAACTAAACAAATATAATATAAAGATACATAAAGGAGCACATAAATAAGCCCATCTCCCCTTCACGTACAAAGGAGTACAAAGGAAATCAAGCAACAACAGGTCTAGTGACCCTTCTAGGCTGCTTGTCCTCCAAAACACTGAGGATCAAGTGTCCAAACAGTGGTTTAGAGTGGGTAATGGAACATTGGAAAGGGAACTACTGCCCTGGAACTAATGTCCGTGGTAGGATTAGGAAGTTAGTAGGGGACAGATGGGTTAGTAACTGAGGGGAGGATAAAAAAATGTTATTCATTTACAAACGCAGTCAGTCGCGGGTTTGATGCGAGATATTTGTCTAAGCAGAGTTTAAATGAATCAACGGTGATGCAGTCTATAACGTCTAGGGGAAGCCCATTCCACAAGTTGACAACTCGATTGAAGAAGAAATTCTTAGATTCGTGTGAGTTAAAAGATTTACCAATAATTTTGCAACCGTTTCCCCGCGTGCAATTAGATTGGTCGATAGTGAAGTACTTACTACAGTTCATATTGTCGATGCCTTTGATGATTTTGAACACTTGAATTAAGTCACCTCTTAATCTGCGCTGGGTTAAAGGAAATAGATTTAATTCTCTAAGACGCTCTTCGTATGGTTTGTTCTTTAGGCTAGGTATAACTTTGGTAACTCTAAGTTGAACTCGTTCTAGCTTGTTTATATCTTTTTGGTAATAAGGGCACCAGGATTGAACGCAGTATTCCAGAAGAGGGCGGACTAAGGAATTGTAAAGGGTTAGGATAACGTCTTTGGATTTATGCTCAAATGACCTGCCTATAAAGCCAATTATTTTGTTTGCCTTCTTAACAACTTCTGAACATTGTTGACTCGGTTTTAGGTTACTCGATAGTGTTACTCCCAGATCGGTTGCTCTGTGTACATTCTTAAGCTGAGTGCCATTCATCGAATAGTTTGCTTTCTCATTTAGGTATCCGATATGTAGTATTTTACATTTATCCGCATTGAAACTCATTTGCCAAATTTGGGCCCAACATGACAATTTGATGTAAATTAGAAAGATAATTGGTCCTATTACCGATCCCTGGGGTACCCCGCTACTTACATTGGTCCATTTAGATGCCTTACCGTTTATGACTACTCTTTGCTTTCTGTCGCTGAGCCAATTTTCTATCCATTTCAACACACCGTCTTGTATTCCATGCGCTTTTAGTTTTAGCAGTAAACGTTTGTGGGGAACTTTGTCAAAGGCCTTTTGAAAATCAAGGTATATAATATCTACAGCTTTACTCTCATCGTAGAGGTTGAGGATATCGTGGAAGAAGTCTAAGAGGTTTGTTAAACAGGAACGTTTTTTACGAAAGCCAAAGCCGTGTTGACTATCTTTAAGTAAGGTATTTTCCTCTAAGTGATTTACGAGTCTGTCTCTTATAACCGTTTCTAGCATTTTACATACAATTGAGATTAAGCTAATTGGAACGTAAACTATCAAGAAGGTCCCCAAGGTTATAAAACCAAGGGCGCCGTCATCTGCTGTCGAAGGCTTCCGGAGAGCAAATTGACCCCCCGGCGCCCCCCTCCTCCGGGCCGGATATTGAATCACTACTTAAGCCGCGCGTCAAAAGGGACAAAGTGAAGGAGCTCAGGCTGGCATGGGGCGACGATCGAAGGGCGAAGGGGGGCAGGAGGGGAGGGTTGGAGGGTAGGTGGTCGGACGGAGGTGTAGGGGTGGAGGGTTGGAGGGTAGGTGGTCGGGGTGGGGGGTTGGAGGGTAGGTGGTCGGACGGAGGTGGAGGGTAGGTGGTCGGATGGAGGCGTAGGGGGGGGGGGTTGGAGGATAGGTGGTCGGACGGTGGTGTAAGGGTGGAGGGTAGGTGGTCGGACGGATGTGTAGGGGTGGGGGGTTGGAGGGTAGGTGGCCGGACGGAGGTGGAGGGGTGGGGGGTTGGAGGGTAGGTGGTCGGACGTAGGGGTGGGGGGTTGGAGGGTAGGTGGTCGGACGGAGGTGTAGTGGTGGGGGGTTGGAGGGTAGGTGGTCGGACGGAGGTTGGAGGGTAGGTGGTCGGACGGAGGTGGGGGGTTGGAGGGTAGGTGGTCGGGCGGAGGTGTAGGGGTGGGGGGTTGGAGGGTAGGTGGTCGGACGGAGGTGTAGGGGTGGGGGGTTGAAGGGTAGGTGGTCGGACGGAGGCGTAGGGTGGGGTGGTTGGAGGGTAGGTGGTCGGACGGAGGCGTGGGGGTGGGATGGCGGGGGGGGGGGGGGGGGGGGGGTCGAAGGGCGGAGGGGGGCATAGGGGGCGGGAGTGGAGGGTTGAATTTGAAGGGCAGAGGGTGGGCGGGCGTGGGGGTGGAGTTGGAGGGAGGCCTTGGTGATGGGCGGAGGGGGGCGTGGGTGGAATTGGAAGGTAGATAGGAGGAGGGAGGCATGTGTGGAGGGTTAATAGGCGGAAGGCGGAAGGGGGCGTGGTGGTTGGGGTTGGATGGTAGATGGGCGGAGGGGGACGTGGGGTTGGAAGGTAGATGAGTGGTGGATGGGGTCTGGGTGGAAGAACGGGCGCACTCTCTGGTGGGTGGAAGTTGATGGGTATCTCTCTAATTGGTTTGGGGCGTTCATTAGTGGATAGGAATTGATGGGCCGATTCCTCCTAAACTACAGGCTCGATATCGCTCGCCAGGATATAATTAACACACAAATGGCACGAAATGTCTTAATGACATTTTGCGAAAGGTCTTAAAGGCCAAACTAATGGGCCAAATGTCTTAAAATTTGTAACTAATAAGGCTAAACATGAGGGAGAAGGGGAATCAGAAAAAACCCCCATCTCCCCTTAATGTTGTCAATAAACTTCGCAAGCTATCTCCAATGATTTGAAACTCCTGTTTAACTCCGTACCTGGCATTTGTATTTCGGAAGTTCGTTTAATCAGTTCGAGGCTTCAAAGTGTATCAGAATTAACCACTTCTGTACCGGCGAAGTAATTTTAACCTTATTGTGGCTACTATTAGACGATTTTAGTCAATTTAAATAGGTACTCCACCCTCTGACCTTCTCAACGGCTCATCATCACTAAACTTCTTTTCTCATCCCCTTACTGTAGATACGTGTATATCCTGTCTAAATTATTGGCACCCTCTTTTCAGTAATTCCACCAAATCACCCTTCTTTGTTGCTCATATCCTCAGGCTAAGGATGGATGATTTACACATACTTTCGTAGATATACTAACCACACAATAATTTCGATTTTAGCAAGGTTGAGGACATAATATTAGTAAATGATTAGCCCAAGAATAGCGAAGATGTTGTCAAAAGATTACTCGTTAAACCTATGGAGACTTTATGCCAGGGAACAAGAGTGTTGTTTCTGAGCGTGGAAGAAGTTTTGTGTTTTATAATGCATCAAAAAATGAAATGTCATTTCAGAAAATTGAGATTCAAAAGTCAGCTGCTTGATGAAATGATATGCACTGTACATTAAGTATCACAAGACTAGAAATAAGATAAAGAAGTCCAGTTAAGGGGGAGGTAGTTGCTTTTTCTGGACCCCCTGCTCCCTTATGTTTAGCATATTAGTTTTGAGATTTTAAGACGTTCGTTCCAATAGTTTGGCGATTTGAGACCGTTCGCCCCATTTATGTGTGAATATTAAGACTTTTCGTGCCACTTAAGTATTGATTTATTCGTGGCGAGCGATAGCGAACCTGTAATTTTAGAAGGAATTGGCCTTCGGCCGGGACATTTTCTACCGAAAAAAAACCCTAGACCCACTTCAAGATTAATTTGTAATTTTTTCGGTCCCGACCGAAGGCCGGTTTCTCTTAAAATTACAGGCTCGCAATCGCTCGCCAGGAAAAATTGACATCTAAAGGGCACGAAAGGTCTTAACATTGACAACGAAATGGGACGAAAGGTGTTAACATCGCCAAACTAATGGGCCGAACATCTTAAAATCTGAAAACTAATGGAGCTAAACACGAGGGAGGAGGGGGTCCAGAAAAACGACCCATCTCCCCTTAACCCTTTTTTTTTTAGATACGAGGACGTCTATCTTCCTTTTATTATGGCTCTTATGCCGGTGTCACACTAGCGCATTTTCCGGCAATTTTCGATAAGCAAGTATTTTCTCGTACTATTTTTAGGCTTTTTTGCACTGGAATCGGAAACTAGTTTGAAGGTAGATTATGTTAGGTAGTTTAAATTATACGAGACTTAAATTTTATAGCTGGCAGACAACAATTGCTCCTAAAAATTTACGGAAATATCGCTCGTGTGACAACGCCTTTAGTAAACGATGTATTCAGTATAGGATGGAATTGTGGAGGTAAGAGAGTTGACTATGATAAAATTTACCCCTTTGATTCCAGAGGGCCTTCCAAAGCTGAACAGATAATCTAATGTCAGCCAAAATAATGTGAATATGCGTCTTCAAACACTGAATGAGTTAAAAGTAGGTCGTATTTACAATTAGTTAATAAAATTTGGTAATCAAGATTTTGTAATAATTTGTATAATTATGTTTTCACACATATTGCTTGATATATGTTGTCCATGTTTCCATATTGCAGTGACATTCATTACGTACGGTAACACATTAAAATTGACATAGATAAACCTATCTATCTATCTATCTATCTCTATGCTCAGGCCCAATCTCCACTTTTCCTATTGTTATTTTTTATTTCTATTTAATTCTACTTTATTTTTATTTATTTTTTCTTGGGGGTGGCCGCCTCAAGACAGAGCAAGAACAGGGAAAACACAAGGCACAACATAAAACAACGAACAAACACAGACAAAACACAAATTCACACACATCTAGGTTACCCAGGAGAAGACCTAGAGACCAGGGTCACCAAGGTCGCTCCAGCACTCCCTCGGCCCCCGACCACCCGGAGAGGTTGCGATCTCGGCAGGCAGAAATGCAGCGGAGCCGAAGCCACAAGTCCGCCCACCACATTTCCAGGCGCACCCTTCATATTAATCGTCTCTCCGGGCGCCTGATGGACTATTATCTAGTCCAACTTGCGCCCGACCCCTTCACCCAAATGACCACGTGTTCACTCAACTATTCACAAGCATTCTCCATTCATTCCTGTTTATTACCACTTCCTTTGCCTGATCTATATAATTCCTCTATCATCCAAAGCTTATCTTACACAGTCTCTCCATCTCAATGGGGGTCTTCCTGCCCTTCTATCTCCCCTTGTATCTGACTCACATATTCTCTTTGTAAGCCTTTCATCTCCCATTCGTTCAACATGACCATACCAGCTCAGCACCCTTCTGTCCACTCTGGCTGACAAATGTTCCTGCTGCCCCACTCTCCTACGTATCTCTTCATTTCTCAATCCAACTCTATGAGTAACTCCACACATACTCCTCAAGCAGCTCATCTCCGTCACATCCAGCTTTCTTCTCTCCTTTTTCTTCAGAGCCCATGTCTCAGCCCCATACATCACTGTTGGCACAATTCCTTGATACATTGCACTTTTTACTTTCATTCCGAGATTTCTCGTCTTCCACATACTGCCCATTGCTCCGAAAACCTTCCTTCCTTCACACACTCTCTGTTTTGCCTCCATTTCTATACCTCCACTCCTGCTTATCGTTCCTCCTAGATATTTAAAACACTCTACTTGTTCCAATATTTCCCCATCCAGCCTCACATCTAGATTCACCCTACGATCATCCCTATTAAACACTATTACTTTACCTTTATTGACGTTCACCTTCAGTTTCCTTCTCCCACAAACCACTCCAAACTCTTTGACTACCCGCTGCAATTTCTCCTCAGAATCCGCCACCAACGCTGTGTCATCAGCGAACAGCAACTGATTCAACTCCCAATCTCTACCATTCTTTCCTACTAAACCCAATCCTCTTCCCATAGTTCTCATTTTCACTTCCGTCACCACACCATCCATAAACATATTAAATAGCCAAGGTGACAATACACAACCCTGTCGCAAACCTACCTTTACCTCAAACCATTCACTCAACTCACCATTTCCTACTTTAACACATGCTATGCTCCCTTCATAGAAAACTCTTAAGTGTTTCCAACAAATTTCCTCCTATTTCATAAATCCTTAACATATTCCACATTGCTTCACGATCCACAAGATCATACGCATTTTGCAAATCCATAATAGCCCAAAATATCTCCTTATGCTTCTCTAAATACTTCTCGCTAAACTGTCTTACTGCGAACATCTGACCCACGCACCCTCTTCCCCTCCTAAAACCGCACTGTTCTTCTCCTATTGCCACTTCCGTACACTTTACTATCCTCTCTATCAACACCCTGCCATACAGCTTTCCAACCACTGACAATAAACTAATACCTCTATAACTTGAACACTCCTGCCGATCTCCCTTCCCCTTGTACAACGGCACAATACATGCACTCTTCCAGTCTATTGGTACCCTTGACACCACAAAGCACACATTGAAAAGTCTCACCAACCAATCTATTATCACATCTCCACCCTTCTTTTTACACTCCACAGCAATACCATCCAAACCTTCTGCTTTTCCCGCTCTCATTTGTGTCACTACTTCTTTCACCTCATTTTCCTCAATCCTTTCATTCATTCCCTGCCACCTGGGTGGCCTGGGTAACCTATCTCCATCAACCACTGCTTCAATCACTGCTTCTCTTCCATCTCTTGCATTTAACAAAGATTCAAAATACTCGGCATATCTTTTCCTCACTTCAACTGGTTCCACTAGTAATTCTCCATTTGCAGCTTTCACTGACTCTTCCCTCTTTTGTCCTACTTTCCTTACTCTATTTACCTCCTTCCAGAACATCTTCTTTCGTTCTTCAAAATTCTCACTCATCCTTTGACCCCATCTTTCGTTTGCATCTTTTTTCGCTTCCCTAATTTTCCGTTTTGCCTCTCTCATTTTCTCCTTGTACCTCTCCCATACCTCAACACTACCATCCTGTAAAACCCTCTCAAAACACTGTCTCTTCTCCTCAACTGCCTTTCTCACCGTATCATTCCACCACTCGCTTCCCTTCCTGATACCTCTGCCTCCTACTTTCCTTTTACCTCATACTACCTCTGCACTTGCTTTCACTCCTTCTTTAAACTGTTGCCATTCAACCTCTACTTCTCTCTCACTTCCATCCACTTTTCATTTAGTCTTTCCTTGTACTCCCTCTCTTTTTCACTCTTCTCTAACTCACTAACTTTTATTACCTCTCTTACTTCATGCTTGTCTCTCATTTTCCTGTTACTTCTAACTCTTAGCTTTTCCTCCACCAGGTAATGATCCGATATACCCTCTGCCTCACCTCTCATCACATTCACATCCAGCAATCTACACAATCTTTCCGTTGTCACCAGCACATAATCCATCAATGCTCTTTCTACAATCTCTCCCCTCACAAGTCTATGCAAGGTGTACTTGTGTATACACCTTTTTTTGAAGAACTTATCACCTACACTCAATCTGCACTTTCCACATAAATATTTCAGTCTTTTTCCACTCTCGTTTTCACCATCCACACCAAAACTACCGATGACTCCTTCAACAGGCTCATTTCCTACCTTAGCATTTAGGTCCCCTAAAACTATAACATTTTCATTTTCATCAAACCTAATATTTCATTACCCAGTGTTTGCTTAATTTTTTTTATAACGTTTCATAAATGTTCAACTTTCATACGTGCAATATCCCCATATTTACAGCTTTCTATATTAACTAGAAACAATATTATAGCTATGTAGTATATGCAAATATTACTAAAAAATCAACTGGATTCTTGTCGTCAGGCAAACGGTGTGGGTGGTGTAATGGTTTAGATGTCTATGTTCTGGGTGTGGTGTCCCGAGTTCGAATCCCGGGTGGACCATATACTTGCATTAGTTTATTCAAGTACATTGGGGTTTGTAATGGATGATTAGTGCTTAAAATCGAGGTGTTCCTTAATACTAAAATAATTAACTAACAATTATATTAAAAAACACGAAACAACATATATCATCATTAACTATTAATAAATTTGATGCCAGCTCTTGCTCAACATAAAACTGGTTGTGTTCCCAAACTGCCAGTCATGTTCCACTTGCCCCTCATAGACCGTGCCATCAGAAGACCATTCAGGATAAAAGAGCCACCTTTTAGTCACAAGTTATATGTTGAATAGTGAAGGAATTTTATGCCATTCCTATCCTTTGCATTATTATTTTTCTTTTCAATATGGCGTAATATAATATCAGATATTGAAAACAAATGTATTCAACCGTCTAAGGACCATTTGAAATCAGAGCGCTAAAAGCTATCACTTATGCCTCTATAAATACTAGAGACCCTTTCTTTGTTTCAGAACATCGTCTGACTGTAGTAAGAAGAAATATGTATAAAACACGCCATCTAATTGATAAACCTTTGAATACACTTGATAATTATCTATCAAATATTAATTCACAATGTAAACCAAATTTAGCTTGTACACTAATATGTTTAACATACAGTAGTGTATGTGTGAATTCAGGAACATATGTGGTATCTTTTAGTCATCCATTTTGATAAGAAGAATGTTGGTTAATATACGGTAAATTAGTGTCTTAATAGTACATAGGATGCACAGTTAGCATTAATGGAATAAAATATATCGATTCCATTTCCACATAGACTCTTGAGGATTTTCTCATCTTCCATTAACCTTATGTTTTTGTTATTCTGACTGTAACGTAAGAGTGACATTCCTTAAATTTAAAATTAGTTCGATCTTAATTACAGTATTAGTAATTTTCTTAGTTACATTGACGGTAACGATTTTATTTGGGGGTATGTTACATTAAATAAAAGGTACTCATCACTCTGTGGGGGTCAGTCCTGTAACATAATTAATAAGAAGGTACTCATCACTCTGTGGGGGTAAGTCCTGTAACATATAATAATAAAAGGTACTCATCACTCTGTGGGGGTAAGTCCTGTAACATATAATAATAAAAGGTACTCATCACTCTGTGGGGGTAAGTCCTGTAAATATAATAATAAAAGGTACTCATCACTCTGTGGGGGTAAGTCCTGTAACATATAATAATAAAAGGTACTCATCACTCTGTGAGGGTAAGTCCTGTAACATATAATAATAAAAGGTACTCATCACTCTGTGGGGGTAAGTCCTGTAACATATAATAATAAAAGGTACTCATCACTCTGTGGGGGTAAGTCCTGTAACATATAATAATAAAAGGTACTCATCACTCTGTGGGGGTAAGTCCTGTAACATAATAATAAAAGGTACTCATCACTCTGTGGGGGTAAGTCCTGTAACATATAATAATAAAAGGTACTCATCACTCTGTGGGGGTAAGTCCTGTAACATATAATAATAAGAAGGTGAAATGTGTGTATATTATTATTATTAGGGGGGTTTTATTTTTATTTTTTTTTTGGGGGGGAGAATGCCCCAGCCAAAGGCTGCTTCCTCTTAAACTGCAGGGTCGCTATGGTTTGCGTGGACAATAATCTACACCTAAATGGCACGAACAGTTTTAATACTAAAAACAAAGTGGGGACAAATTGCTATAAATCGCCAAACTAATGGAGGGAACGTATTAAAAGTTCAAGACTAATAGGGCAAAACATGAAGGAGAAGGGGGTCAAAAAAATGCATACATCTCCCTTTAAAGTTGTAGAGATAAGGCTTAACTCTCAATTAGTATTCGTTAATTATATACGTATACTTTGGGAGAGTAGTTGTATAAGAGTGTATGCAATACAAGAGAATAAAGTCCTTATACTGCAGATGTATGGAGTATACTTTGGGAGAGTAGTTGTATAGTTGTTGTTTAGGGGAGGTGTGGTGGAGTGGTCTTGCCACTGGCCTGGTAATCCAAAGGTCCCGGGTTCAAATCCCGATGTATCAATGGGAAGATATTATTGGGATGGAATTTGTGCTGTACCTAGTATCAGTGCATTACCACAAAGCCCACCGAAACGTCAATAAAATACCCTCATTGTTCCCTGATTAAATAGCACTGTATGAATATTCCCATATTCAAAATATGCTATAGGGGTGCAATGCCTGGTGAGTTATCTGCTCAACAGGTGGCGTTGTGTGTGTGTAAGTGTGAGAGTCCGAGTGTAGTGGGTGAGACAGTGAAGCACGGGAACGAGATGGCTTCAGGGATGGGGTCGTTTCGGGCCATGAGTGAGCACCGTGCCTCATGTGAAGGCAAGATGGCAGGTGCTCGTTGTGCTCTACGTGCTTCACATGTCTCACTCCCTAGACTGGAACAAGACCTCACGGGCTTCACTGTTCATTGTAAAGCGGTGAATGTTAAGGCTCTCAGCATATGCCCGAGAGGAAGTAAGTTGGAATATAGAAAAAAAAAAAAAAAAAAAAAAAAAAAAAAAAAAAAAATAAGAGTGTATGCAATATAAGATAATAAAATCCTTATACTGCAGATGTATGGAGCATACTTTGGGAGAGTAGTTGTATAAGAGTGTATGCAATATAAGAAAGTAAAGTTCTTATACTGCAGATGTATGGAGTATACTTTGGGAGAGTAGTTGTATAAGAGTGTATGCAATATAAGAGAATAAAGTCCTTATACTGCAGATGTATGGAGTATACTTTGGGAGAGTAGTTGTATAAGAGTGTATGCAATATAAGAGAGAAAGTCCTTATACTGCAGATGTATGGAGTATACTTTGGGAGAGTAGTTGTATAAGAGTGTATGCAATATAAGAGAAGAAAGTCCTTATACTGCAGATGTATGGAGTATACTTTGGGAGAGTAGTTGTATAAGAGTGTATGCAATATAAGAGAAGAAAGTCCCTATACTGCAGATGTATGGAGTATACTTTGGGAGAGTAGTTGTATAAGAGTGTATGCAATATAAGAGAAGAAAGTCCTTATACTGCAGATGTATGGAGTATACTTTGGGAGAGTAGTTGTATAAGAGTGTATGCAATATAAGAGAAGAAAGTCCTTATACTGCAGATGTATGGAGTATACTTTGGGAGAGTAGTTGTATAAGAGTGTATGCAATATAAGAGAATAAAGTCCTTATACTGCAGATGTATGGAGTATACTTTGGGAGAGTAGTTGTATAAGAGTGTATGCAATATAAGAGAATAAAGTCCTTATACTGCAGATGTATGGAGTATACTTTGGGAGAGTAGTTGTATAAGAGTGTATGCAATATAAGAAAATAAAGTCCTTATACTGCAGATGTATGGAGTATACTTTGGGAGAGTAGTTGTATAAGAGTGTATGCAATATAAGAGAATAAAGTCCTTATACTGCAGATGTATGGAGTATACTTTGGGAGAGTAGTTGTATAAGAGTGTATGCAACATAAGAGAATAAAGTCCTTATACTGCAGATGTATGGAGTATACTTTGGGAGAGTAGTTGTATAAGAGTGTATGCAATATAAGAAAATAAAGTCCTTATACTGCAGATTTATGGAGTATACTTTGGGAGAGTAGTTGTATAAGAGTGTATGCAACATAAGAGAATACAGTCCTTATACTGCAGATGTATGGAGTATACTTTGGGAGAGTAGTTGTATAAGAGTGTGTGCAATATAAGAAAATAAAGTCCTTATACTGCAGATGTATGGAGTATACTTTGGGAGAGTAGTTGTATAAGAGTGTATGCAACATAAGAGAATAAAGTCCTTATACTGCAGATGTATGGAGTATACTTTGGGAGAGTAGTTGTATAAGAATGTATGCAATATAAGAAAATAAAGTCCTTATACTGCAGATGTATGGAGTATACTTTGGGAGAGTAGTTGTATAAGAGTGTATGCAAAATAAGAGAATAAAGTCCTTATACTGCAGATGTATGGAGTATACTTTGGGAGAGTAGTTGTATAAGAGTGTATGCAATATAAGAGAATAAAGTCCTTATACTGCAGATGTATGGAGTATACTTTGGGAGAGTAGTTGTATAAGAGTGTATGCAATATAAGAGAAGAAAGTCCTTATACTGCAGATGTATGGAGTATACTTTGGGAGAGTAGTTGTATAAGAGTGTATGCAATATAAGAGAAGAAAGTCCTTATACTGCAGATGTATGGAGTATACTTTGGGAGAGTAGTTGTATAAGAGTGTATGCAATATAAGAGAAGAAAGTCCTTATACTGCAGATGTATGGAGTATACTTTGGGAGAGTAGTTGTATAAGAGTGTATGCAATATAAGAGAAGAAAGTCCTTATACTGCAGATGTATGGAGTATACTTTGGGAGAGTAGTTGTATAAGAGTGTATGCAATATAAGAGAAGAAAGTCCTTATACTGCAGATGTATGGAGTATACTTTGGGAGAGTAGTTGTATAAGAGTGTATGCAATATAAGAGAAGAAAGTCCTTATACTGCAGATGTATGGAGTATACTTTGGGAGAGTAGTTGTATAAGAGTGTATGCAATATAAGAGAAGAAAGTCCTTATACTGCAGATGTATGGAGTATACTTTGGGAGAGTAGTTGTATAAGAGTGTATGCAATATAAGAGAAGAAAGTCCTTATACTGCAGATGTATGGAGTATACTTTGGGAGAGTAGTTGTATAAGAGTGTATGCAATATAAGAGAAGAAAGTCCTTATACTGCAGATGTATGGAGTATACTTTGGGAGAGTAGTTGTATAAGAGTGTATGCAATATAAGAGAAGAAAGTCCTTATACTGCAGATGTATGGAGTATACTTTGGGAGAGTAGTTGTATAAGAGTGTATGCAATATAAGAGAAGAAAGTCCTTATACTGCAGATGTATGGAGTATACTTTGGGAGAGTAGTGTATAAGAGTGTATGCAATATAAGAGAAGAAAGTCCTTATACTGCAGATGTATGGAGTATACTTTGGGAGAGTAGTTGTATAAGAGTGTATGCAATATAAGAGAAGAAAGTCCTTATACTGCAGATGTATGGAGTATACTTTGGGAGAGTAGTTGTATAAGAGTGTATGCAATATAAGAGAAGAAAGTCCTTATACTGCAGATGTATGGAGTATACTTTGGGAGAGTAGTTGTATAAGAGTGTATGCAATATAAGAGAAGAAAGTCCTTATACTGCAGATGTATGGAGTATACTTTGGGAGAGTAGTTGTATAAGAGTGTATGCAATATAAGAGAAGAAAGTCCTTATACTGCAGATGTATGGAGTATACTTTGGGAGAGTAGTTGTATAAGAGTGTATGCAATATAAGAGAAGAAAGTCCTTATACTGCAGATGTATGGAGTATACTTTGGGAGAGTAGTTGTATAAGAGTGTATGCAATATAAGAGAAGAAAGTCCTTATACTGCAGATGTATGGAGTATACTTTGGGAGAGTAGTTGTATAAGAGTGTATGCAATATAAGAGAAGAAAGTCCTTATACTGCAGATGTATGGAGTATACTTTGGGAGAGTAGTTGTATAAGAGTGTATGCAATATAAGAGAAGAAAGTCCTTATACTGCAGATGTATGGAGTATACTTTGGGAGAGTAGTTGTATAAGAGTGTATGCAATATAAGAGAAGAAAGTCCTTATACTGCAGATGTATGGAGTATACTTTGGGAGAGTAGTTGTATAAGAGTGTATGCAATATAAGAGAAGAAAGTCCTTATACTGCAGATGTATGGAGTATACTTTGGGAGAGTAGTTGTATAAGAGTGTATGCAATATAAGAGAAGAAAGTCCTTATACTGCAGATGTATGGAGTATACTTTGGGAGAGTAGTTGTATAAGAGTGTATGCAATATAAGAGAAGAAAGTCCTTATACTGCAGATGTATGGAGTATACTTTGGGAGAGTAGTTGTATAAGAGTGTATGCAATATAAGAGAAGAAAGTCCTTATACTGCAGATGTATGGAGTATACTTTGGGAGAGTAGTTGTATAAGAGTGTATGCAATATAAGAGAATAAAGTCCTTATACTGCAGATGTATGGAGTATACTTTGGGAGAGTAGTTGTATAAGAGTGTATGCAATATAAGAGAAGAAAGTCCTTATACTGCAGATGTATGGAGTATACTTTGGGAGAGTAGTTGTATAAGAGTGTATGCAATATAAGAGAATAAAGTCCTTATACTGCAGATGTATGGAGTATACTTTGGGAGAGTAGTTGTATAAGAGTGTATGCAATATAAGAGAATAAAGTCCTTATACTGCAGATGTATGGAGTATACTTTGGGAGAGTAGTTGTATAAGAGTGTATGCAATATAAGAGAAGAAAGTCCTTATACTGCAGATGTATGGAGTATACTTTGGGAGAGTAGTTGTATAAGAGTGTATGCAATATAAGAGAAGAAAGTCCTTATACTGCAGATGTATGGAGTATACTTTGGGAGAGTAGTTGTATAAGAGTGTATGCAATATAAGAGAAGAAAGTCCTTATACTGCAGATGTATGGAGTATACTTTGGGAGAGTAGTTGTATAAGAGTGTATGCAATATAAGAGAAGAAAGTCCTTATACTGCAGATGTATGGAGTATACTTTGGGAGAGTAGTTGTATAAGAGTGTATGCAATATAAGAGAAGAAAGTCCTTATACTGCAGATGTATGGAGTATACTTTGGGAGAGTAGTTGTATAAGAGTGTATGCAATATAAGAGAAGAAAGTCCTTATACTGCAGATGTATGGAGTATACTTTGGGAGAGTAGTTGTATAAGAGTGTATGCAATATAAGAGAAGAAAAGTCCTTATACTGCAGATGTATGGAGTATACTTTGGGAGTAGTTAAGAGTGTATGCAATATAAGAAGAAAGTCCTTATACTGCAGATGTATGGAGTATTTGGGAGAGTAGTTGTATAAGAGTGTATGCAATATAAGAGAAGAAAGTCCTTATACTGCAGATGTATGGAGTATACTTTGGGAGAGTAGTTGTATAAGAGTGTATGCAATATAAGAGAAGAAAGTCCTTATACTGCAGATGTATGGAGTATACTTTGGGAGAGTAGTTGTATAAGAGTGTATGCAATATAAGAGAAGAAAGTCCTTATACTGCAGATGTATGGAGTATACTTTGGGAGAGTAGTTGTATAAGAGTGTATGCAATATAAGAGAAGAAAGTCCTTATACTGCAGATGTATGGAGTATACTTTGGGAGAGTAGTTGTATAAGAGTGTATGCAATATAAGAGAAGAAAGTCCTTATACTGCAGATGTATGGAGTATACTTTGGGAGAGTAGTTGTATAAGAGTGTATGCAATATAAGAGAAGAAAGTCCTTATACTGCAGATGTATGGAGTATACTTTGGGAGAGTAGTTGTATAAGAGTGTATGCAATATAAGAGGCAATATAAGAGAAAGAAAGTCCTTATACTGCAGATGTATGGAGTATACTTTGGGAGAGTAGTTGTATAAGAGTGTATGCAATATAAGAGAAGAAAGTCCTTATACTGCAGATGTATGGAGTATACTTTGGGAGAGTAGTTGTATAAGAGTGTATGCAATATAAGAGAAGAAAGTCCTTATACTGCAGATGTATGGAGTATACTTTGGGAGAGTAGTTGTATAAGAGTGTATGCAATATAAGAGAAGAAAGTCCTTATACTGCAGATGTATGGAGTATACTTTGGGAGAGTAGTTGTATAAGAGTGTATGCAATATAAGAGAAGAAAGTCCTTATACTGCAGATGTATGGAGTATACTTTGGGAGAGTAGTTGTATAAGAGTGTATGCAATATAAGAGAAGAAAGTCCTTATACTGCAGATGTATGGAGTATACTTTGGGAGAGTAGTTGTATAAGAGTGTATGCAATATAAGAGAAGAAAGTCCTTATACTGCAGATGTATGGAGTATACTTTGGGAGAGTAGTTGTATAAGAGTGTATGCAATATAAGAGAAGAAAGTCCTTATACTGCAGATGTATGGAGTATACTTTGGGAGAGTAGTTGTATAAGAGTGTATGCAATATAAGAGAAGAAAGTCCTTATACTGCAGATGTATGGAGTATACTTTGGGAGAGTAGTTGTATAAGAGTGTATGCAATATAAGAGAAGAAAGTCCTTATACTGCAGATGTATGGAGTATACTTTGGGAGAGTAGTTGTATAAGAGTGTATGCAATATAAGAGAAGAAAGTCCTTATACTGCAGATGTATGGAGTATACTTTGGGAGAGTAGTTGTATAAGAGTGTATGCAATATAAGAGAAGAAAGTCCTTATACTGCAGATGTATGGAGTATACTTTGGGAGAGTAGTTGTATAAGAGTGTATGCAATATAAGAGAAGAAAGTCCTTATACTGCAGATGTATGGAGTATACTTTGGGAGAGAGTAGTTGTATAAGAGTGTATGCAATATAAGAGAATAAAGTCCTTATACTGCAGATGTATGGAGTATACTTTGGGAGAGTAGTTGTATAAGAGTGTATGCAATATAAGAGAAGAAAGTCCTTATACTGCAGATGTATGGAGTATACTTTGGGAGAGTAGTTGTATAAGAGTGTATGCAATATAAGAGAAGAAATTCCTTATACTGCAGATGTATGGAGTATACTTTGGGAGAGTAGTTGTATAAGAGTGTATGCAATATAAGAGAAGAAAGTCCTTATACTGCAGATGTATGGAGTATACTTTGGGAGAGTAGTTGTATAAGAGTGTATGCAATATAAGAGAATAAAGTCCTTATACTGCAGATGTATGGAGTATACTTTGGGAGAGTAGTTGTATAAGAGTGTATGCAATATAAGAGAATAAAGTCCTTATACTGCAGATGTATGGAGTATACTTTGGGAGAGTAGTTGTATAAGAGTGTATGCAATATAAGAGAATAAAGTCCTTATACTGCAGATGTATGGAGTATACTTTGGGAGAGTAGTTGTATAAGAGTGTATGCAATATAAGAGAATAAAGTCCTTATACTGCAGATGTATGGAGTATACTTTGGGAGAGTAGTTGTATAAGAGTGTATGCAATATAAGAGAATAAAGTCCTTATACTGCAGATGTATGGAGTATACTTTGGGAGAGTAGTTGTATAAGAGTGTATGCAATATAAGAGAATAAAGTCCTTATACTGCAGATGTATGGAGTATACTTTGGGAGAGTAGTTGTATAAGAGTGTATGCAATATAAGAGAATAAAGTCCTTATACTGCAGATGTATGGAGTATATAACTATGGGTTACTGTGTGTGTGTGCGCCTGTCAGTACTTTTTTTATTTCTATGTGAGTGCGTATATGTCTGCGTGAGTGTGTGTATGTGTGTGTATATATATGTGTGTGCATGTGTGTGTGTGTGTATGTGTGTCTGTGGTTTGTGTGCGTGTGTGTGTGCCAATATTACAGAGTCTCCGGCTAAGTCTGTGTATGTCTGCCTTACTAACAGATTTACTCCCTGCCTGCGCGCCTAATTGCCTCTCTGCCTACCTACCTACCTACCTACCTACCTACCTGCCTACCTACCTTCCTACCTACCTACCTACCTACCTACCTGCCTGCCTACCTGCCTACCTTAGTGTTTCTGTTGATGCTCGCACTGCTAACTCTCTCTCTCTCTCTTTTTCTCTCTCTCTCTCTCTCTCTCTCTCTCTCTCTATATATATATATATATATATATATATATATATATATATATATATATATATATATATAAAGAGATTATATATATATATATATATATATATATATATATATATATATATATATATATATATATATATATATACAGTATATATATATATATCGATTTGTATGGTGCAGCTTGCTATCATATGGAGCGCGGCCTTTTCCTCTCTATATATTTTTTTGTACAATCTTCTTACTACGTTTGTCCTCAATTTCCCTTTCCTGTCTGTTCTCTTGCTTCAAATGTTTGTTTTTCAATATATTTGTGTTATATTTTCATAATATGTATTTCCTTCCTGCTCTCTGATAATTTTGTTAGTTTTGTTAATGGCTACATTTTTGCTATAAACCATTTCGGCTTTATATAGCTTTTTTCCTGCTAATGTACTACCTTCCTTAACTTTATATAGTGAAATTAATATTCTGTTCTTTGTCTTACTTGTTTTTATTGGCCAACTGTTCACTTTTTTTTATTTTTATTTCTGTTATATTGCCTTCTTATATAGAAAATACTGTCTTGACCTATTTGTCTTTCCATTCTGTTTTCTCATTCCTGCCATCCTGTGTGTTCATTCCTGTTTCTTTCATCGTGTCTGTACATTATTCTTCCTACCTGGTTTGTGTTTCCCATCATCCTTTCTTTCATCTTACTATATTTTCGCTCCTGCCTTCATTTTTCCTTCCTTTACCTGTATTTTGTTTTTGTTCCTTTTCCTCCTCCTGTCTGCCTGCCTTCCTGACTGCCTGTATGTTTGCCTGCCTGCCTGCCTGCCTGCCTGCCTGCCTGTATGTCTGCCTGCTTGCCTGCCTTCCTACCTGTCTGCCTGTCTGCCTCCCTGCCTGCCTGTCTGTCTGCCTGCCTGTCTGCCTACCTGTATGCCTGCCTTCCTGACTCCCTGCCTGCCTGCCTGCCTACCTGTCTGCCTGTCTGCCTGTTTGTCTGCCTGCCTGCCTATCTGCTTGCCTGCTTGCCTGCCTGCCTGCCTACCTACCTTCCTGTCTGCCTGCCTGCTTTCTATGCTTCCAGGTCATGTTCTTGAAAGTCTTCATTTGTCAGTTTATTGGAGCACGAATTTTCGGGGAATTCGATAGTGCAAATATTTCCTTCCAGTTTCCTAAATTGGGTGAAAATATGAAGAGGGATATATTGTTAGTGTTTCAAAATATCCAAGGGGAGAAATGTACTAGTTTTGCAATTTATTGTATAACATTCTATAGCCACGTAAACAGTATTTTTGTTTATTACAAGTCTCAATATTCACAGCAATTCACCACACTTTTAACCCTCCTTGATTATAATAGTACTTCTATAGACATTTACACTTGTATATTTGTAAACAATTAGCCATAGTCCATCACCACCTTATTTTACATCACTGTTTTGCACTACTAATCACAGTCTCCATCACAGTCAATATAGTGTTTTTCTTTTCAACTGACGGTCAATTGCAAAGTTTCCGTCAAGATTTCTCAGCTATTTAGACAAATTTGTAGTGAAATATGGTGCACATTATATAAACTTGGTCCTAATATGATGCAGAGACATAGTAGTTTCATATTTTCCCATTAAGTATCGATGAATTAGCTGCTAAGGGATTCAATTTACCGTCAGCTGAAAATAAACAGAGTATAGTGCCAAATAAACAGAGTATAGTGCCAAATAAACAGAGTATAGTGCCAAATAAACAGAGTATAGTGCCAAATAAACAGAGTATAGTACCAAATCCATCACTATAAATACATCAATGGGCGTGATCTCAGAAGCTCCCTATCCGACATGTTACACTGACCATCAAATATTTTGCCAAAGCCCATGAATGTCAACTGAAATCCTTATTACTTTACCAGTTGATCTTGGATGGCCTCGTTAGGCAAATGTAGGCTTTAACCTCTTGCTGATTCTAACGCATTAGGACAGTTTATTCTGGCTATCATTATAAGTTATTATTCAGAGCAGGAAGGATATAGGGAAGTCAGAGTTTTGATTGGGCCAGTCTTTACCCTTTCAACTCCCACATACCTTTCCCAAGCTATATAAAATCGTCTAAAGATAGCCAAAATAAACTGCTAAAACACGTCATGATCTTCAAGGGGTTAAAATGGGCTCGCAAACCCCCTTGCCTTATTTCAAGTAATTTGCCATGGTGCAAGTACTCGAGTGGATAACACGCTCACGTGTGACTCTGCTTGACCTGGGTTCGATCCTAGCCAAGACGGACATATTTAGTGGGTGTGGTAGTGCGTCCTAGCGTGTTTCACATGCTCGCAGCCAGTCGGGGTACATCTCGACGACAGCATACAGACTAATAACACACATAACAAAGCCACTCCAACAGATTTCTCTCTCGCCGACACACCTTCTCCCCTCTCAACACTCTTCGAAAAAGTAGAAACGAGGTGCCGTTGAAAAGGCTTACCCGTCAATACCTTCACCTGACCTAGAACACAATTTTCGCATTTGTGAAAGCGCCTTTTGTCAACCTCGTCATCGCACTTACATTAACCTTTTCAGTGTGGATGACGTCTATTTTATTTTAGCTATATTTAGACGATTTTTAGCCTCTTAGGAAGGATCTGTAGTAACTAAGATGGTTACTTAACCCCTTCTGTAGAAGATACGTCTTTTTAATTTGATTATGGTTACTATTAGACGATGTTATTCAGTTTAAATATGGCCTCCAGCAATTAACAGGCTGCGAACTATCTCACCTAACCCTTTTTACTACCACGGATCTTTCTTAAACTGCACAACATCGTCTGAATATAGCAAGAGTAAAATTGTAAAGACGTCGCCAGTACAGAAGATAATTATGGTATCATGAAGGCAATATTACTGCCTGCCCTGTGACAGTAAACACAACAGAATATTTACAATAGTACACAACCAGCTTCCCATTCCCACTCCGCCACCTATAGCCAGGGTATCAAACGAAAGCCGAGTTCAATTGTCTTAGTCTTTAGTATTGTATAGGTAAAGATACAATTATGGTTTGTAGTTCAGATAATGTCTTTGGAAGTGATAAAATGGCCAAAACAATCCAATGTCAAGTTAATGTTCTTGCATTCCTTATAGTCGTTCAGATCTTCACACACAATTGCTCCGGTTTGACGATAGTCAGGAATCAAACCCCTTCCTCCATCTCTCCTTCATAAAAATATATACGAATATTTTCACTAGCAGCCTGGAGGAAGAGAATCAATATATCCATCTTCCTCAAAAGTCTCGAACAGAATGCTTCATGAAACTCTCTGGGTTCGGAATACCCTTTGTTGTAGCTATTTCTCCTCTCTCTCTTTCTCTTCTCTCTCTCTCTCTCTCTCTCTCTCTCTCTCTCTCTCTCTCTCTCTCTCTCTCTCTCTCTCTCTCTCTCTCAATGTGTATAATTTTGATATATCTATCTATCTACCAAAACAGCCTTCACACCCTCAAAAAATAAAAAATAAATAAATCCAGAACCCCTTTCAAGCTGAAATTGTACTTTTTCGGAAAAAAAAAAGGTCTCCTAAATTACAGGCGCGCTATCGCTCGGCCGGAATAATTAAATATCCCTATGGAAGGAAACGTACTTATTTTAATCGCCAAAGTAATGGATTACAAAATATATATCTTATGTGGTGATGCAGGAAGCGTATACAAATTACCGTCTTCCTCAAAAGTCCGGAAGGGAATGCTTCACGTACGAAACTCCCGGGGTTCGTTAAAACTTGGGTAGGAATGCCTGCCGGTGCTGACATGCCACGGTGCTAAGTAGTGCCCCTTTAGAAGAGAGAGAGGCTGGGCCAAGTTTTCGCTGGGTTTTGTTGGATGTACTCTGGTAACTCTACATAGCTCTTCCATACCACCACCACCTCCACCACCTCTTCCATACCACCACCACCACCACTTCTTCCATATCACCACCATGGTATACCACCACGACATCCAAACTCCTTGCTTAGCTTCGTTTTGCTTAGCTTCGTTTTGCTTAGCTTTGTTCTGCTTAGCTTCGTTTCGCTTAGCTTCACTTTGCTTAGCTTCGTTTTGTTCCATGTGAGTTTGCACTACAATCAGGGATTGAGGTTTGTTTTTGACAGTACCTCAGGGATTAGGGCAACCTGCAAGTTATCAAGAGACAATACTCATAGTCATGGTTTAGCCCTATAAGATCCTCCACCCATTCCATTCACACTATTGACGATAGCGAGCCAGCATTGTATGAAAAAATCCGGCTTCGCCGGTGAAATGTTTCTATCAAAAAATGTACAAATTTAGCCTGCTGTCAAAAACATTTTTTTAAATATGCTGGCCCGTGGAAAAAATCGACACCTAGATGGGGATAAACGTTTTAAAACAGTAGGTTGAATGTGGCCGAATAGATACAACCCAGAGAGAGGGAAAAACAAATAGACGAGGTGGGCCACCTTAAGAGGGAAGGGTTTATTTTTTTGGCCGATTATGTCACTTACTTAATACTTTTCTAGTTTCCTCCCTAGACTTCCATCAAACTTAAGAAAACATCCCCACGATCACCCCTTCTAAATATATTTGAGCATTTTTCGGTAGAAAAATGTCCCAGCGGAAAGCCGGTCCCTCCTTAATTAAAGGCTCGCGCCCTTAAGAGCCCCCTAAATATCGGCCTCACCAAACAGCTATTCTCTTTCCAAGCTAATCTGATCTGGGCTGGTTTTTCTGCTCCCCTTCTCCCTCATGTTTAGCCCCATTAGTTTGCAGATTTTAAGACGTATGGCCCATTAGTTTGGCGATTTTATGACCTTTCGCCCCATTTAATTGTCAATATTAAGACTTTTCGTGTCATTTAGGTGTCGATTTTTTTCCTGGCGAGCGATAGCAAGCCTGTAACTTAAAAGGAACCGGCCTTCGGCCGGGAAATTTTTCTATCAAAAAATGTAAATATTTATCTTGAAGGAGGATCGTGGGAGAGTCATTGTTTAAGCTTGATACAGATATGAGCAAATATATTAGCCCATCCCCCTTTAATCCCCCATCATAATATATACTGTATATATATACTATATATAAATATATATACTGTATTTTTGTTGTTGTCTATATTCCAACTACTGTCTCTCGGGCATAGGCTGATAGCCTTTACACTCTACCGCTGAACACGGTGAGGCCCGTGAGGTCTTGCTCCAGTCTAGGGAGTGAGACATTTGAAGCTTCACGGCTCGAAGCATCTCCATCTCTGAAGCTGCTTCGCCTTTGTGCTTCACAGTCTCATCCCCTAGGATCGGACCTTCACTCTCAGAACGGCACCTATTGAGCAATTAACTCACTAGGCATTACCCCTCTGTAGCATATTTTTGAATATGGGAGCATTCATACAATGCTATTTAATCAGGGAACAATGAGGGCATTTATTTGGCATTTCGGTGTGCTGCGGTAATGCACTGATACTAGGTACAGCACAAATTCCATCCCACTAATATCTTCTCATTGACATATTGGGATTCGAACTCGGGTCCATTGGATTACCATTCCAGTGGCAAGACCACTCCGCCACACCTCCCTTTAATACAGTATATCAAATATATTGTATCTCACCGGATATTATATCATTACACGATATTATTCAGCTTAGCGTGAACTAGTGAGAGCTAAAGATAGTATTTACTCCTCTGATTCCTAGATACCCTTCCTAAATTGCATAACATCGTCTAATGATAACCAAAATATAAGGTAAAACGGTGTCATGGTCCTCAAGGGGTTAAGACTCAAGATAGGGTGAGGTCAGATTCCCAGACGACATAACGGGACATTGGCTGGTTTTGGGGGGTATTAATTCATATATTCATTTAATATTATTTTCTTCGCTAGACCTCCATTAAACTTACAAAAACACCCCCTAGACCCCCTTTTTTGATCAATTTGTAAATTTTTCGGTACAAAAATGTCCCGGCCGAAGGCCAGTTTCTCTTAAGATAACAGGCTCGCTATCGCTCGCCATGAAAAAATTGACACCTAAATGGCACGAAATGTCTTAAAATTAACAACGAAGTGGGGCGAAAGGTGTCATAATCGCCAAACTAATGGGCCGAACGTCTTAAAATATGAAAACTAATAGGGCTAAACACGAGGGAGAAAGGGGACCAGAAAAGCGACCCCTCTCCCCTTAAGTGGGCCAGGAAATGATGAGCTACTACTGTACAGTTGTTGTTGTTGTTGTTGTTCCCTAAGCTGCCTGGCCGAACAGCCCCGAGTCCCTGAGGAAGGCCATGGCCACGATCGGGCTTTCCCACAGAGCTCTCATTGAGTGTAGGTTGTGTTGTTGGCGTAAGTGGTTGTGTGAAATGCAGTCTTCTAAGATGTGTTTAATGGTATGGGGTGCTGTGTTACATCCCGGGCAGGCGTCGACAACGGAGTCATCCAGTCTCTTCTGATAACTCAGGAGAGCTGTACTGTACTGTACCGTACATGTAAGGGGTCATTTGGAGGTGGTATTCTTTTAAGGGGGTGTTTTTATCTGGACCCCCTTCTTCCTCATGTTTAGCTTTATTGTTTTTAAGATATTAAGGCATGCGTCAAATTAGTTTAGCTATTTTAAGACCTTTCTCCCTATTTTTTTTGTCAATTTCAAGACCGTTCATACCAGAGTCGGGCACAAATCTCTAATATCCACATTACCCTCCTTCGGTTTCTATCCCTCTGTCTGTGCCTTTGTCTCTTATTTCCTGTTTGAACTCTCCATAGCTGCAGTTGTGGACTGCCATCGCTCACTTCCTCAACCTATCAACTTTGGTGTTCCTCAGGGTTCTGTCCTGTCTCCAATTCCCTTCCTAATATTTATTTATGATCTCCTCAACTGTACCTCTAGTCTCCTCCACTCATATGCTGGTGACTCTACCTTACACTATTCAACTAGTTTTTCACATGCAAACACTCCAAAACTTACGTGTTAAGGCCATAGAGCGCCTATTTTCTGATTTATCAATTATTTCTCGATTGGAGCAGAGCAAATCTTGTTACTTTCAACGCCTCCAAGACCCAATTTCTCCCTCTATCTCTCTATTACAATTTTCCGCAAGGCTATCAATTATTCTTCATCAGTACACAAATGAACCCTTCATCTTCTCTCAGTATTCTAGGTTTATCTTTTTCATCTGACCTTTCTTGGAAAGATCATATTACCACTCTTGCTAAAACGGCTTCCCAAAAGTTAGGTGTGCTCAACCGTCTCCTTGTGTTCCTCACCCCAGCACAGCTTCTTGCTCTGTATTGGGGCAGAGTTTGCCCCTGTATGTGTGGGGAGGCTCCACCTATACCGCACTTCTCGAAAGAGTAGAGTCAAAGGCATTTCGCCTTATCAACTCACTTCCTCTCTTTCTACACGCTGCAATGTTGCATCTCTTTCATGCTTCTATCGCTACAACAATTAGCGTTCTTCATAGCTCTCTCAGTGCATACCACCCCACCCCCTTTCGGCGAGTGCGAGGCACCCGCCTTTCAACACAGTCCCATTGCTATTCTGTCCAGCTCTTCAACCCAAGAATTGGCAAATTTTCTCAGTCATTCTTCTACTTAGCAAGTGAACTCTGGAACTCTCTCTTTCAGTAAATTTGTCCTTCATCCTATGACTTAAACTGCTTTTCGTTTCGTGTATCCAGGCATTTTGACCCAAACGTCCCATGAAGATGGCTCTGTCACTCTTTTGAATTTGCACAAATTTATTTCGAAGGATATGGCCTTGGGGGTATATTTCGAAGGATATGGCCTTGGGGGTATATTTCGAAGGATATGGCCTTGGGGGTATATTTCGAAGGATATGGCCTTGGGGGTATATTTCGAAGGATATGGCCTTGGGGGTATATTTCGAAGGATATGGCCTTGGGGGTATATTTTTAAGCGCTGATGGAGGTCTAGGGAGGAAACTATAAGACTAATAATAATAAACCAAATTAAAAATATAGAAGATCTCCCATTAACAAGAATGCATTATAACTATGACATAATTCTTACTAACTTCACTCTTCAACTAACCCCGAGGTAGTGACGAAACCTGTCATACTGGAACATCAGACAACTCACAGAAAAATAATGAAATGAGGTTGGGCAAGTGTTGATCGTTTGGGCTATGTTACTACTATCAATATCTTTACTATACCCTGCTCCAAATAGGTAGTCCAAAATTAATTAACCTCTATAACTTAACCCGTTCAGTACCGGTGCCGTCCTTTTGACTTTATTCTGGCTACTATTACACGATTTTATTTAGAGTCTCCAGCAATCAACAGTCTTCGAATGATCTCAATTAACCCTTTTCACTGACACAGATCCTTCTTAAACGGCACAAATCGTCTAAATGAAGCAAGAATGAAATTCAAAAAATGTTGCCTGTACAGAAAGAGGTAAAACAATGGGTTGACCAAATAGACTGTTAATTTCCTCAAGTATTCCATGGGTGATCTTTCCCAAATGGTATAAATATTAGCTGGATTACTCTAGTCGGTGTGAATTATAGAATTTTGTCACACTTACTTGGAACAGGGTATAGTACAGTATATTCAACATCCTCACTACTATCGGAACATTCCCTTCATCACTACTACCATACCTGCTAACATAGTGCAGAGGAGAGTGAACCACTTCCACATTTATAAAAAATATATTTTGTACTGCCTAGTTGTTGTTGTTGTTATTGTTGTTGTTCCCTAAGCTGCCTGGCCGAACAGCACCTTGTCCCTGAGTAAGGCCATGGCCACGATCGGGCTTTCCCACAGAGCTCTCATTGAGTGTAGATTGTGTTGTTGGCGTAAGTGGTTGTGTGAAATGCAGTCTTCTATGATGTGTTTAATGGTATGGGGTGCTGTGTTTCATCCCGGGCAGGCGTCGACAACGGAGTCATCCAGTCTCTTCTGATAGCTCAGGAGAGCTGGATGGTGTCCGCATCTCAGCCTGGCCAGGTGGACTCTGTCCTCGCGAGGAAGGGAGGATTCGGAAGGATGGATTTCGGGAGGTCGTGCATGCAGCTGCGTGTTGTCTGTGAGTGAGTGGATGGATTGGTGAGAGATATGAGTATGGATGTGCTTCTGGAAGTTGGTTCGGGGTGGGCAGGGAGGGAGAGAGGACAATAATTGTGGCTGATACCGTGTGCTGGGTGTTGTTTTGATATTTCTTGGTGTCTGTGGGTGTGTTGCCATGTAGTTTAGTGGGTGGTCTTGGTTCGTGGAAGCTTCTTTTTTTTTTTTTTTTTTTTTTTCTATGTGATTGAGGGAGGCAAAAGGCATAACTGCCTATAGCGAGTGCCTCCCCCATAGTTGAAAGAGTGACAGGGCCAAAATCAAGGGACGTTCGAGCCAAAATGCCTGGACACACGGAGTTTGAAGCAATTTAAGTCATAGGAAGAGGGAAAGACTGATTCTGGGAGAGAGTTCCAGAGCTCAGATGTTGAGTAGAAGAAAGTTTGAGAGTAACGTTTCACTCTTGGGTTGGAGAGTTGCACAGAGTAGGGGTGGGATTGAGTTGCAAGACGGGTACCACGTGCCCTACGTAAAGGAGGTGGTATGCACTGGGATAGCTCTGAGGAGCACTGATTATTATAGTAGCGATAGAATAGCGAGAGAGATGCAACATTGCGGCGGAGAGAGAGAGATTGCAGAGAGTTGGTGAGTGGACGGGAGTTAATGATACGAAAGGCCTTCCTTTCAAGTTTGTCTAGGAGAGCGGTGTGAGAGGAACCTCTCCACAATGTGAACAATACTCAATACAAGGGTGCACTATGCCCCTGTACAGAGCAAGAAGCTGGCAGGGGAAAAGAACCCCCTAAGGCGGTTGAGCACACCCAGCTTCTGGGAGGCTGCCTTAGCAAGACTGGTAATATGGTCCTTCCAAATGAGAGCAGAAGAAAAAGAGACACCAAGAATATTGAGAGAAGATGAATGGTTGATTTTTGTATTGTTGAAGAATAAGGGATAGTCCACTGGGAGATCCTGACAGGTAGATAGATGGAGAAATTGGGTTTTGGAAGCATTAAAGTTAACAAGGTTTTCTCTGCCCCAATTGGAAATAGTATTTAGATCAGAATTTAAGAGTTCTATGGCTTCATTACGTTTGTCGTTGAGGGATTGCTGGCTGGGGCGTTCTGAAAAACTAATGGAGTAGTGTAAGGTTGAGTCGTCTGCGTATGAATGGATGGGAATTAAGGTACAGTCAAGGAGATAATTTATAAAAATTAGAAAGAGAATAGGAGATAGGACAGAGCCAGGAATTGAGTGCCTCTCATGTCCAGATGGTCTTTGACTTTGAGGATTTTGGTTTCTTGATGTAGGTGATCTGTGGGTGCAGTAGCTGTGCAGCCTGTAATGATCTTCAGGGCTTTGTTTTGCATAGTCTGTAAGGTCTTATGATGTGTTTCAGCTAGGTTAGAAGCCCAGGCTGGGCTTGCGTATTCCATCACTGATCTTATGTATTGTTTATATACTGTGGTGGTAGTTTCTTTGTTGTGTCCAAATTTTGTGTGAGCAAGTGACCTGAGGGCGTTAAGTCTGGGTGTCAGTTTCTTTTTAATGTGTGTGGTGTGCTGTTTGAATGTCATATGAGTATCATATGTTACTCCTAGGATTTTGGGTGTGTTTGTATGTGTTAGGGGTGTGTTGTTTATGGTGAGTTGAGGGATATATTCGTGTTCTCCTGTCCAGCTTGTGAGCAGGGTTGCGGTGGATTTGGCTGGGGCTAGATTAAGTCTGTTTGTAGTGCACCAGCCATGTAGTGTGTTGAGATAGGGTTGAAGGAGATCTGTTGCTCTTTTTGGGTCATGGTGTGTGCATGTGAGTGTTATGTCATCTGCATTGGAGGCTAAGTTTATTTGGGGCGCATTGGGTGTAGTTATATCGTGCATGTTTTGTTTTTTGGTTTTTTTGGTTTTCTATATTCCAACTACTCCCTTTCGGGCATAGGCTGATAGCCTTTACACTCTACCGCTGAACACGGTGAGGCCCGTGAGGTCTTGTTCCAGCCTAGGGAGTGAGACATGCGAAGCACCTATTCACGGCTCGAACCCAACTCCATCTCTGAAGCTGCTTCGCCTCTGCACTTCACAGTCTCACTCCCCAGGCTCGGACCCTCACTCTCAGAACGCCACCTATTGAGCAATTAACTCACTAGGCATTGCCCCCCTGTAGCATATTTTGAATATGGGAATATTCATACAGTGCTATTTAATCAGGGAACAATAAGGGTATTTTGTTTTGGCATTTCGGTGTGCTGTGGTAATGCACTGAAACTAGGTACAGCACAAATTCCATCCCAATAATATCTTCCCATTGACATATTGGGATTCGAACCCGGGTCCATTGGATTACCAGTCCAGTGGCAAGACCACTCTGCCACACCTCCCCTACAGATTGAAGAGTGCGGGCGATAGGACGGATCCTTGTGGGACTCCGTTTGGAAAGTTTCTGATTTTAGATGACTGACCGGCAAAAGATACGTGTGCACATCTGCCTGCTAGGATGTTAGCCAGCCACCTTTTTGTGTTGTTGTGCATGTTTGTGTTGTAGATTTTGTTTGTTAGGTTGTGGCGGGGGATGGCATCGAAGGCTTTACTAATGTCGAGTGTGGCTAATAGTGATCTGTGTGGTGGTCTAGCTGAGTTGATGCCGTCAAAAGCTCTTTGTGTAAGGTCTGTGAGAAGAGTGTTTGTGGAGTGCAGTGGCCCAAAGCCATGTTGTGTTGGAGCTAGGGGTAGGTCGGGTGTAATTAGTTGTAATTAGTTGTAATACTAGGCGTTCCATGACTTTGGAGGGGGAACAAAGGAGTGTGATGGGGCGGTGCGAGGATGGTAGCGTGGGGTCTTTGTTGGGTTTGGGGAATGTGATGATGATACCATGTTTCCAAATGTCTGGCATTGTGTTGTGTGAATAGCTGTAGTTTGATATGTTAGTGAGTGCTTGTATGCCTTGTGGTCCCAGGTGTCTGAGGTGTATGTTGCTTATGTTGTCTAGGCCACAGGCGGGTGAGTGCTTGAGATTGTTGGTGATATGCTTTGTCTGGTTCATTTTGTCGGTTTGTCTGGTACTGCCTAGTTCATTATATCAGTATTAATCCGAAATTATTAATCCGTAGGGCAAATTGTGAGTACTCGTTTATTATTAGCTTTTTCAACATTATTTTGTATATACTGTGTGTATATACTGTATATATATATATATATATATATATATATATATATATATATATATATATATATACAGTATATGGAGAGAGAGAGAGATTTACATATATTTACATAGATACACTGGCCACACAGATCTTACGATCCCTGCGAGGTGGCCAGGACTTAATCCTAGTAGAGATAGCAACCCTAAGAGAAAGTGGAAGGAAAGGATAGCAAAGATGAGAGAGGGAGAGAGAGAGAGAAAGAGAGAGAGAGAGAGAGAGAGAGAGAGAGAGAGAGAGAGAGAGAGAGACCAACAGGCTATAGTGAACTTTGCCCACCACCTCAGTACCTCTGAAGATGTCTTAGTTAGCGATGTATGTATCTGTCTCCTGTCGGCCTACCCGCCTGCTACACACATACCAGTTTTATCCCCAAGTCAAATTAGGCGAAATTAAAATAAAACTTCCTGTCGTCTGATCTCTGATAAAGTTTTTCATCCAAACGCACAAATTGCCCGATATTATTTATGCAATGCTGAAGTTGAGAAATTGGACCCGGGAAATAATTTCATATCTTGATATTGGGAACGCTTGTATTACTGGTGTTGGGAGTGGTGGTGGAATATTTGTTGATAAAGTATATTTGACATTATTTTATCGATAGCGGATATATACCAAGTATGTAATCAACTCTGCGTTGCGTTAATAGCATTGTTACTGATTTTGTTACACGAACACTAATTAATTTGGTAATTTCAGTCCAAGCATTTCTGTTGATGGTATTGCTATGAGTGGGGTAATTATTTATGGTGGTGTTGGTATTGAGTGCATGAGTACTGATGGTAATAGTGGGGTACCAGCATTGGAATTAATAATATGGTGTTGGTACGACCCAGATGTGTGTGATTGTTTTGTCTTTTATTTATTATTTTGTGTTTATTTTTGTTTATTTTTTTTTTGGAGGGTATGTGTTGTGTTGTCCCTGTTCTGGCTCTGTATCGAGTCTGCCACCCCCAGCTAACGAAACACAATAATAATAAAATATTGGGTATGTGCCTGAGTGCATGAGAACTGATGATAGTGGATTACCAGCATTGGAAGTTATACTATAATGTTAGTATTGGATGCATTAGCGGTATAGTAGTAATATTGGTTATACACACATTGCTGTTGATGCGGCTTGTAGAATGCTTATAGCCTTGGTGTCCTTCGCTATTGGTAGAGAGATAATGCTATCGGTGATGTACAATAATGGGAGAACGAACAATTGCCGTGATAGTATTTCAGTCGATGGTGTTAGACATTAAGGGGAGATGGACCGTTTTTTCTGGTCCCCTTTCTTTCTCATGTTTAGCCCCATTAGTTTTCAGATTATAAGACGTTCTGTCTATTAGTTTGGAGATTTTAAGACCATTCGCCCCATTGTTGATTTTTTCCTGGAGAGCAAATGCGAACCTGTAAATTCAGAGAAACCGGCCTTTGGCCGTGAAATTTCTCTATCGAAAAATGTACCAAATTATCTTGAAGGACGGTATTGGGTGGATGTTTTTTAAGCTTGATGGAGGTCTAGGGAGGAATCCAATACAATATTAAAAAGATACATAAATGAGCAAATAAATACGCCCATCCCCCCTTAAGCGTAATAACTAATACATTTATAATTATTGTCCGTATACTTTTCCTATATATGTATTTGCATAATGACATTACCAATATTTACGGTCTCAGAAAATGGCCTTGGAGTTGTGCTATAATAAAATACTTAATACGGAAAGATACGACACCGATAGACTGTAGATGATAGTCTATGTTTTCCAGCTGATGGTAAATTGATTCACTTAGCAACTGATTTCTCGCTACTTAAGGTGACAGTGGCTGTTCTTTTGGTTTATTAAATAATTAAATAATTTGTTAAATAATAATAGGTACATGGATATTTCGTAGCGAGGCCGGTCTATATGTTTTGTGCCCCATGAATATTCTTTCCTCTCACTTAAACATTAGGCTACCAGAGTGCAGTGGGAATAATTATGAACATGATTAGATTAATATCCAGTATTCAAGAATGGATAATAAGTCGTAGGCGTGTGCATAAACCTTTAACCGTCTTGGTGGTGTAATGGTTAAGGTGTCTGAAAATCTGTGTGTGATAACCCAGGTTCGAATCCCGGTGGATCACATAATTATATGTTTTCATTAATTTCATTGGAGGTGTTTGGTGGTGTTGTGAAATTAATAAAAAATATATATTCATATTTTGTTTTTAGTTTCCTCGCTAGACCTCCATCAAGCTTAGAAAACACCCCCTATACCCCCCTGCAAGATAAATATGTACATTTTTCGGTAGAAATATGTCCCGGCCGAAAGCCGGTTTCTCTTAAAATTACAGGCTCGCTATCTCTCGCCAGTAAAATATCGACACCTAAATGGCATGAAAGGTCTCAACATTGACAAGAAAATGGAGCAAAAGGTGCTAAAATCGCCGAACTAATGTGCCGAACGTCTTAATATCTCAAAACTAATGGAGTCAAACACGAGGGAGAAAGGGGTCTCGAAAACGACCCATCTCCCCTTAATGGATAAATATGAAACTACTCTGTCTCTGCATCATATAAAAACCAAGTTTTCATAATTAGCAATATAATTTGCTTCAAAATCGTCGTAATTGCTGAGTAAACAAGGTAGTACACTAGAAAATTAACCCCTTCTGTACCGGTGCCGTTCTCTTAACTTGATTCTGGCAGCTATTAGACGATTTTTGCAGTTTAAAAAGGGCCTCCAACAATTAACAGGCTTCGAACTATCTCATGTAACCCTTTTTACTCCCACAGATCCTTCTTCAACTGCACAAAAATATAGCAAGAATATAATTAAAAGAGACGTCGCCGGTACATAAGGGGTTAAGGGAAACATGAAACTACTGTGTCTCTGCATCATATAAAGACCAAGATTTCATAATTACCGATATATTTCGCTTCAAAATCGTCGTAATTGCTGAGTAAACAAGATAGTAAAATAGCAAATCAGCCGAAACCCCCCCCCCCCCCTAAGAAGAGAACATCACATCACAGGAAGAGCCACTACCCGATAAAAACGGGGCAGCAAGCATTACTTACCCTGAAGCCGCTGTCACAGGAGTGCTTTTTCCGTCAAACTCCCATGAACAAAGTTTTTCTTGTATTATTTCGAGACTTTTTCGCGCTGTTATCGGACTGAAGGTAGATTAGGTTAAGCGGCTGAATTCTGATAAAAATGTAATTTGTTAACCTTCCAGACCATAATTGCCCGTAAAAATTGCTCGAGTGACTCCGACTTAACACACGGGATTGGAAGTTTGTGCTTCATCGTATTTATACCACGTTCCACTGGCCGATGAGCATACATTATTTTGTCCAAAGAAACATATACTATTTAGCTTTTTATTTTAGTTGTACATAGGTATTAACTCTTATTAACCATTAGAAGATACAATGCGAGTTTCTTTTTTGTTTTCTGATTATTATTAAACGATTGTATTCAGATTAGGAGAGGTATCAGGAAGTCAACCGGTTAATTAAGACAGTCCTTACCTCTATAAATCCCACAGATCCTTCCTAAATGTTTGTTTTATTTTTTTTCTATGTGATTGAAGGAGGTAAAAGGCAGAACTGCCTATAGCGAGTGCCTCCCCCATAGTTGAAAGAGTGACAGGGCCAAAATGAAGGGACGTTCGAGCCAAAATGCCTGGACACACGGAGTTTGAAGCAATTTAAGTCATAGGAAGAGGGAAAGACTGATTCTGGGAGTGAGTTCCAGAGCTCAGCTGTTGAGTAGAAGAAAGTTTGAGAGTAACGTTTCACTCTTGGGTTGGAGAGTTGCACAGAGTAGGGGTGGGATTGAGTTGCAAGACGGGTACCACGTGCCCTACGTAAAGGAGGTGGTATACACTGGGAAAGCTCTGAGGAACACTGATTATTATAGTAGCGATAGAATAGCGAGAGAGATGCAACATTGCGGCAGAGAGAGAGAGATTGCAGAGAGTTGGTGAGTGGACGGGAGTTAATGATACGAAAGGCCTTCCTTTCAACTTTGTCTAGGAGAGCGGTGTGAGAGGAACCTCCCCACACATGTGAACAATACTCAATACAAGGACGCACTATGCCCCTGTGCAGGGGTAAAGAACCCTCTAATGCGGTTAAGCACACCCAGCTTCTGGGAGGCTGCCTTAGCAAGTCTGGTAATATGGTCCTTCCAACTGAGAGCAGAAGAAAAGGAGACACCAAGAATATTGAGAGAAGATGAAGGATTGATTTTTATATTGTTGAAGAATAAGGGATAGTCCGCTGGGAGTTCCTTACGGGTACATAGATGGAGAAATTGGGTTTTGGAAGCATTAAAGGTAACAAGGTTTTCTCTGCCCCAATTGGAGAGAGTATTTAGATCAGAATTTAAGAGTTCTATGGCTTCATTTCGTTTGTCATTGAGGGATTGCTGGCTGGGGCGTTCTGAAAAACTAATGGAGTAGTGTAACGTTGAGTCGTCTGCGTATGAATGGCTGGGAATTGAGGTACAGTTGAGGAGGTAATTTATAAAAATTAGAAAGAGAATAGGATATAGGACAGAGCCCTGAGGAACACCACAGTTTATAGGGTGAGGAAGTGAACAATGGCCGTCCACAACCGCGGCTATGGAACGGCCGGAAAGGAAATTAGAGACAAAGGCACAGATGGAGGGATAGAAACCGAAGGAGGGTAGTTTAGAAATAAAAGATTTGTGCCAGACTCTATTGAAGGCTTTCGATATGTCTAGTGCAATAGAAAAAGTCTCACCGAATTCACGAAAGGAGGGTGACCAAGAGTTAGTAAGATATGAAAGAAGATCACCAGTAGAGCGACCCTTAAGGAAGCCATACTGGCGATCTGAGAGCAGATTATGAGAAGAGAAATGCTTAAGAAATTTGGAAGCAAGAATAGTTTCAAAAACTTTAGAAAGACAAGAGATGAGAGCAATTGGACGATAGTTGGAAGGTTGAGAGTGGTTAACCTTCTTTGGGACAGGTTGAATGTGAGCAAATTTCCAGCATGAAGGGAAGACGTTAGAGGATAGATAGAGACGAAAGAGTTTGCCTAGGCAGGGAGTCGGCACGGAAGCACAGTTTTTGAGAACAGCAGTAGGAACACCGTCCTGACATACGTCTTATTAGTATTAAGCCCAGAGAGGGTAGAAAGTACATCTTTAGAAGAGATTAGGATATTAGGCATAAGTAAGAGAGAGGAGGGTGGAGAGGGAGGAATAGCACCGGAATCATCCAAGGTGGAGTTTCTAGCAAAAGTTTGAGCGAAGAATTTAGCTTTGTCAGAGGAAGAAGTGATGGTTGTACCATCAGAGTGGAAAAAGGGAGGGAAAGACGAGGAAGAGAAATTATTGGAGACGTTTTTGGCTAGATGCCAGAAAGCTTGGGAAGAGCTAGAGTTGGATAGTTCAGTGCATTTATTATTGATGAAAGAGTGTTTGGCAAGTCGAAGAACAGATTTGGCTTGATTCCGGGTAGAAACATAGGAAGAATGAGAGTCTTGAGTTTTAAGGCGTCGGTACCGTTTGAATGTTTCCTCCTTATTGCGGACAGCAGTAGAAAAGGCGTGAGTAAACCAAGATTTTTTAGCATTAGTCTGAGAGAAAGAGAATGGAATGTATGCTTCCATGCCCGATAGGATTACCTCGGTAATGCATTCAGCACTCTCCGAGGGTCGCCGGCCACGGAAGCAGAAATCATTCCATGGGAAATCAAAGAAGTACTGCTGGAGAGCCTCCCAGTCGGCAGCGCCGAAGTGCCACAAGCGCCGCCGGCTAGGAGGATCGAGTGGCCGTACTGGAGAGATAGGACAGGTGACAGAGATAGGTTTATGGTCGGAGGAGCCCAAAGGAGAGAAAAGATCATCAGTATAAGAAGAAGGGATAGAAGTTAGAAACAAGTCAAGAATGTTGGGCCGATCTCCGATGCGATCCGGGATACGGGTGGGTTGCTGAACTAACTGCTCTAGGTCATTAAGGATAGAAAAGACGTAGGCTTGTTCACCAGCTGGGTCAGTAGTGTGAGAGGAGAGCCATTGGCGCTGGTGAACGTTGAAATCTCCTAAGATGGAGATTTCTGAGAAAGGAGATATGGATAGAATGTGTTCCACTGTAGAGTTTAAATAGTCAAAGAATTTGAGAAAGTTGGTAGAGTTAGGGGAAAGATAGACAGCACAGACATATTTAGTAAGACAATGACAGGAAAGTTTGAGCCATAAAGTTGACAATTCAGAGAGTCGAAATTGGGAACACGAGAGCAAGTGAGTTTGTTGTGCACATATGCACAACATCCGCCTTTGGCTTTGAAACTAGGATAGTGCAAGTAGGAGGATACAGTGAAGGGGCTGCTGGATGTTGCTACAGACACCTGAGCTTTGGTGAGGAAGAGAAGATCAGGTGTGTAGGAGGAGAGATGGTGATCAACAGAGTGAAAGTTAGAGGAAAGTCCGCGAATGTTGCAGAAATCAATAGAAAGATTAACAGGCCGAGGTCCAGGTAATTTTGTGGGGTCGTCAAGGGATGGTCGGTCGGGTGTGGGGGCATTTATTGTCCCCCTCCCCCCCCCCTCCCCTGTGGACTCCGAGGCTGGGCTATAATTAATAATGTTTAAAAAAATTGGTGTGGAGGAATGAAGTGTGGTGTGCAAGTTTAGTGTAGTGAAGTGGATAGGAAGAGAGGGTGTTTGTGAGAGCTAGCTGGATTACTCTCAGTGTATATGAGGCACAAAGAAAATCAGTAAGAGAGGCCAAGCAAATGAAACAGGAGTTCCAGCGACTCTTTATCACATGCCTATAACCTCATATGGGTCTAGCCCTGATCGATTGGTGCCTACAATCTCCCCATTGACTAATGAAAGCCAGAATGAACTGTCAGAATGCGTCACGATCTTTAAAAGGTTAATTGCACTTATTTGGCTGATGAATGAAGCTATAATATTGCAGAGCTCTCTATTTACTCTTTCAATTTGGGGGGTGCGGGGGGAAGGGGGAGAGGGGGGGAGGGTGCGACACAGGCACCTTTGCCTTTTGTCTCCTTCTTACACATAGGATACAAATAGTAATGATAAACAACTACTTGAACCTATATTCCTATACTCTTATAATAGTTGCTTGTCACTAATCTTATATGTAGAATATAGAATTATTGCTAGTTGCTTTCGATATTACTAGCTGTGTTAGTATTTGAATATTTGACATCATCTGAACTTGATTTTAAAGAATAGTGTAATGATGGGTGGTCAATAATCTAGCCCAACATGTATTGTTATACAATCTATCTCTCTATATATCTATTGCCGGACGTTTTACTCCCCTTTCGTAAAAAAACGTTCCTGTTTAACAAACCTCTTAGACTTCTTCCACGATATTCTCAACCTCTACGATGAGAGTAAAGCTGTAGATATTATATATCTTGATTTTCAAAAGGCCTTTGACAAAGTTCCCCACAAACGTTTACTGCTAAAACTAAAAGCGCATGGAATACAAGACGGTGTGTTGAAATGGATAGAAAATTGGCTCAGCGACAGAAAGCAAAGAGTAGTCATAAACGGTAAGGCATCTAAATGGACCAATGTAAGTAGCTGGGTACCCCAGGGATCGGTACTAGGACCAATTATCTTTCTAATTTACATCAACGACATAGATGAGGGTCTCACCTGTACAATCTCAAAATTTGCTGACGATACAAAAATTGCAAATAGCGTACTCTCAAAAGAACAAGTTGACGATATGCAACACAATCTAGATAAATTGTCATGTTGGGCCCAAATTTGGCAAATGAGTTTCAATGTGGATAAATGTAAAGTACATATCGGATACCTAATGAGAAAGCAAACTATTCGATGAATGGCACTCAGCTTAAGAATGTAAACAGAGAAACCGATCTGGGAGTAACAATATCGAGTAACCTAAAACCGAGTCAACAATGTTCAGAAGTTGTTAAGAAGGCAAACAAAATAATTGGCTTTATAGGCAGGTCATTTGAGCATAAATCCAAAGAAGTTATCCTAACCCTATACAATTCCTTAGTCAGCCCTCTTCTGGAATACTGCGTTCAATCCTGGTGCCCTTATTACCAAAAAGATATAAACAAGCTAGAACGAGTTCAACGTAGAGTTACCAAAATGATACCTAGCCTAAAGAACAAACCATACGAAGAGCGTCTTAGAGAATTAAATCAATTTCCTTTAACCCAGTGCAGATTAAGAGGTGACTTAATTCAAGTGTTCAAAATCATCAAAGGCATCGACAATATGGACTGTAGTAAGTACTTCACTATCGACCAATCTAATTACACGCGGGGAAACGATTGCAAAATTATTGGTAAATCTTTTAACTCCCACGAATCTAAGAATTTCTTCTTCAATCGAGTTGTCAACTTGTGGAATGGGCTTCCCCGAAACGTTATAGACTGCATCACCGTCGATTCATTTAAACTCCGCCTAGACAAATATCTTGCATCAAACCCGCGACTGACTGCGTTTGTAAATGAATAACTTTATTTTATCCCCCCCTCAGTTACTAACCCCTCTGTCCCCTACTAACTTCCTAATCCTGCCACGGACATTAGTTCCAGGGCAGTAATTCCCTTTCCAATGTTCCCTTACCCACTCTAAACCACTGTTTGGACACTCGATCCTCAGTGTTTTGGAGGACAAGCAACCTAGAAGGGTCACTAGATCTGTTGTTGCTTGATTTCCTTTGTACTCCTTTGTACTCCTTTATGAAGGTGGCTATACACAAAACGCCCCCAAGCGGACCTAGCCCCTTGAGAAGAACAACCTGTGTCAGTGTATTCAATGATTTACAGGAGTGACCAGTCTACTTATGCCATAATTTCTATAAATACTCAGTTAGTAGGGTAATCAAATCTTAAACACTCGTTAATCGCCTCTGCTGGATACGAAATTATGCTATTTACGTATTCACTTCACCTAAACACATCATTTGGTATTTTGTTGTTAGTTATCCCTCTAACATCCAAAATTGTAGAGCAATATGTGCCCAACCCAAGAGTATACCTTCTCTCTCTCTCTCTCTCTCTCTCTCTCTCTCTCTCTCTCTCTCTCTCTCTCTCTCTCTCTCTCTCTCTCTCTCTCTCTCTCTCTCTCTCTCTCTCTCTCTCTTGATTTATGCAGGTATTGCCATAAACTGAACATCTGAATTTTGATACCCACCGAATATTGTCCGCTGCTTCCATGTATTTCCATGTAGTTCCGTGCAGTTCCATGTAGTACCATGTAGTTCCGTGCAGTTCCATGTAGTTCCATGTAGTTCCGTGCAGTTCCTTGTAGTTCCATGTAGTTTCGTGTAGTTCCATGTAGTTCCGTGTAGTTCCATGTAGTTCCATGTAGTTTCATGTAGTTCCATGTAGTTCCGTGTTGTTCCATGTAATTCCATGTAATTCCGTGTAGTTCCATGTAGCTCCATGCAGTTCCGTGTAATTCCGTGTAGTTCCATGTAATTCCATGTAGTTTCGTGTAATTCCGTGTAGTTCCGTGTAATTTTATGTAGTTTCATGTAATTCCGTGTAATTTCATGTAGTTCCATGTAATTCCGTGTAATTCCATGTACGTCCATGTAGTTCTGTGTAATTCCATGAAGTGCCATGTAATCATGTTTAGTTCCGTGTAATTCCGTATTAGAGATAGAGCCATGAGCCATTGGAAGTAAGGCCCTTACCTCTATTAAGGGGGGATGGACGCATTTACTTGCCTATCTACAGTATGTATTTTTCTATTATTTGTTTTTTAGTTTCCTCCCTAGACCTCCACCAAGCTTATAAAAACACCCTCAAGATGGGAGATCGAGATACATTTGTAAATGTTTCGATAGAAAAATGTACTGGCCGAAGGCAGGGTACTACTATATTTTAAGAGTAACCCGGGACATTTTTCTATCGACAAATGTACAAATTTATCTTGAAGGAGGGTCTTGGGCGGGTGTTTTTTTAAGCTTGATGGAGGTCTAGGGAGGAAGCTAAAAATATAAAAAAGATACATAACTGAGCCAATAAATGCGCCATCCCCCCTTAATAGGCTGGTTAACACTAGTCGATAGTGTTCGGATTGGAAATGACCTGTACAATTCAAAGGATTACCAAATGTCTTGCTGAACCCCTTACTCCTACTCATACTTCCTAAGCTGTATAAACTCGTGTAATGATAGCCAAGCTAAATACATATAAAGGACATCATCACACTTCTCTACCGGCGACGTCTTTTTAATTCTATTAGAGTTATATTTAGACGATTTTATGTAGTTTAAGAAGGACATGTGGTAGTAAAAAGGGTTAAGTGAGACAGTTCGAAGACTGTAGATTGCTGGGGGGGCCTTTTCAAACTGATACTATCGTTTAATAGCATCTAGAATATAGTTAAAAAGATGTCGCGGTACAGAGAGGGTTAAATAGTAAATTAATTATATATCCAGTCCTTTACTAAAATCAATATAACAAGTAACAATATGGAATTCAAATCAATATAACAAGTAACAATATGGAATTCAAATTGCCAGTATTTATTTTTTCTTTACACACAATTTTCGCCCCAAGCTAACCTAAAATATATATTTCGGAGCTCACAATAAATAACTGGGGTACTAAACATCCCCTATTTTTTGTGGTAAATATAGCAGCAGCATTTATAGATAATTTATTCACACAAAAACTCCTCCATTCTCGCGATTCAGAACAGCTAAACAAGGGAATAGCAAAATAAATTATATATATTACCTGTTCGCCAAAATTTCGACTCTATTTTCGCCATGTGATTTTCTACAAGCCTTCTCAAAATGTAAGGATGAGCAGCCCCATCTTCTTGCTCTGGGAATAACACCAACATTTCGTATAACACAAAACAATAATAATAATAATAATAATAGAAACATAATTTCAATTTATGAAGGTGGTTACACTAGAATTTCACTCATATTCTTCAAGGAGCTTTGAAGGGGAGATGGGTCGTTTTCTGGCCCCCCATCTCCCTCATGTTTAGCTCCATTAGTGTTCAGATTTAATGACGTTCGTCCCATTAGATTTGCGATTTTAAGACTTTCGTTCCATTTCTATATCAATATAAAGTCCTTTCAGGCCATTTAGGTGTCGATTTTTTCCTGGCGAGCGATAGTGAGCCTGCAATTTAAGAGTAACCGGCCTTTGACCGGGACATTTTTCTATCGAAAAATGTACAAATACATCTAGAAAATAGATCCTGGGGTTGTATTTGTTTTAAAAGTTTGATGGAGGTCTAGGGATAAACTAAAACAATAATACAAAGATAAATAAATTATCAAATAAGTAAGTATTAGTAAGTATTCTAAAATTGTTAGCCGTTGAGTAGACCCTCCTTCCTATGAAAGATATATGAGCAGCACATGTAATTACTATACCCTGTTCATTATAGGTTGGGCAATGAACACGACTCCTAACTTCTGTAACTCAAAAAGGGCTAGAGCAAATGGGCTGTCAATTTCCAAACATATTCCCTGGCTGACTCTTCCCAGATGGTAGAAATGTTAGATCTATTACTCTAGTCGTTCTTGAGTTACATAGGGTAGTAGTTACGATGTTTGGCATACTTGTACTAAATGGGCTATACACATATTAATACAACAACATTAACGTGAATCAGAATAGTTAAGGAGAGTGATAACAAAAGGCAAATATTGTTTTTTTACATTTTCGGATCAGTTTTTCCCATAGTAATTCTTTAATTAATGGGGTAGTGCTTGTTTTTTTATCTATCTATCTATCTATCTATCTATATATATATATATATATATATATACTGTATATACTGTATATATACACAGTATATATATTACTTTCCTCGCTATACCTCCATCAAGCTTAAAATAAACACCCCTTTCAAGATAAATTTGTACATTTTTCGGTAGCGGTTCTTTTTAATATTAGAGGCTCGCTATAGCTCACCAAGAAAAAATCAACACCTAAAGGCCACGAAAGGTCTTAATATTAATAACAAAATTAGGCGGAAGGTCTCGAGATCTCCAAATTAACGGAACGAACGTCTTTTAACCTCAAAACTAATATGCTAAACATGAGGGAGAAGCGGTACCAGAAAAAGCGAGTACTACCCCCTTAAGCTTTCTAAAACTAGAATGAAGGGTTGAGCAAGCCCTCCTCCCTGGCGGTGTCGGTAAAATATAGGGTAATGAGAGTAGCGGGTCTCGTGTGGGGCGGGTTTATCTTTCATGCTGGCCTGTACTTAAGCCACTGTCACACGAGCGCTTCTTCCCTCAACATTTATCCTTAACACTGGTCTGGTAGCTTATGTAGTAAACATTTAGATTATTTTGGTTACCTAAATTCATCTACAATAAGTCTAGTTTCTGATACCAGGGCATAATACTCCAGAAATGTTGCCACAAAAATGTTGACAATTGAATGTTGACTATACAAGCTCTCGTGTGATACCAGCTTTAGCCAATATCACACGAGAGCATTTATAGTCAACATTCAATGATCAACATTTTTCTGGCAACATTTCTGGAATATTGTGCACTTGTGTTGGTAACTAGATTGATGGTAGGTAAATTTAGTTAACCGAACTATTCTAAATGTTGATCTCATAAGCTGCCAGACCAGTGTTGAGGATTAAATGTTTCATAAATGTTGAGGGAAAAACCGCTCGTGTGACTCCAGCTTTAGTGTCTGGCCAGTGGTGATGGGTGTGGTCGGGGCAGCTGGGTGGCGGGATAGATTATCCACATACTCGCACAAGTACACATATACACTACACGTACTGTACACACACCCACACACAACACAATGTAAAATGTTTACATTGTTTCAGGTTAGTCTTTTATTACTTAGATAATGAAACAGGATATTGGCACATGGCTTCAGAAGGTGGACCCCACCATAGGTTGTGGGAGATGGCGCCCATGAAGCTGAGTAATCTCCATGTATGGGAGGCGGTGACTCAGCGGCGACAAAAATAAAACATGGAACAAAGGTGGCGTTGGAATCTTCTTTAGGCTGCTACATGGTTATGGTTTCGAAAGAGTATGATCCCTCATACAGCCCATCACTATCATAGTTGACCTCTCTGGCATCGTCGTCTGTACAATTTGCAGGGCTGCAGGTGCATCACGCAGGGTATTCTTCACCGGTGTTTGAGACTGTGGCAGAGGTTCTGTTTTGCATTATGGATGTTTTGTAAAATACTCGACACTAGTGTCTGTTAATGCAACTAAGGCCTGGCAGGTTTTAAAGCCTTTCAGGATTTTCTCAGGTCCAGGAAAGGGTCTTACTAGTGATACACTCATTTTACTTGCCCACTATTCTGATCATGGTTCTTAAAAAAAAAAAAAAAATACATAAATAAATAAGTAAATAAATCAATCAATCAATCAATAAATCAATAATACAAAAATGGGGAATGTGCCTCAGTAGATTTATAGATAGATAGATAGATAGACAGATAGAAATATATATATATATATATATATATATATATATATATATATTTATATATATATATATATATATATATATATATATATATATATATATAGATAGATAGACAGGTGTTGAGGGAACACAGCAGTCATAGCTTTTTGGCTTGAATCCTGTGGCGGTGTATTGTGGGGAAGGCCAGCACGAAAGAAGAAAGCAGGTGGCAAATGTACCATGATTAAGGGGGAGGTACTCGCTTTTTCTGGACCCTCTTCTCCCTCATGTTTAGACCCATTAGTTTTGCGTTTTTAAGATGTTCGTTCACTAGTTTGGCGATTTTGAGACCTATCGCCCCATTACTTTGTCAATATTATGACCTTTCGACACGTGCCGTTTAGGTGTCGATTTTTTCCTGGCGAGCGATAGCAAACCTGTAATTTTTAAAGGAACCGGCCTTCATCCGGGATATGTTTCTACCTAAAAATGTACAAATATATCTTGAAAAGGGGTATAGTGGGTGTTTTTTAAGCTTGATGGAGGTCTAGCGCGGAAACTCAAAATTAAATAAATATATGAATAAGTACCCCCCAAAAACAAGTACTAGTCCCTTAGTTTGGGTCAAATGCTATGGTGATCTGAGACCGCTTATGTAGTTTATGTCACATTCTTCAATGACGAGGGCCGACATGGTGATTTATTTTCGTAATGGTATATCCAATAAAGATATATACAGTGAGTACATACATGGATATATATATAGTCTTACACAGACACACACACACACACACACACACACATACACATATACACACACACACACACACACACATGCACACTTATACACCACAAGTACCGGTATTTATGTACATTTTATGGACATGTTTAGTACACGCACAGCACACAGAAATGAACTCGTATATTCACAAACCAACTACGAACATAAAGTGTAAATGCAAAAAACATTATTAAAGGAATGAATCTCTCATAAATTCTCCGAGCTCGTGAATATATGCGCCTGGAAGCACTCATGGAAGAGCTCCCCTCCACGCCACCCCAAGTTAAGGGAAGGTATTTAGTTTGTTCCCTACTTTTTCATCAAGCTTAAAATTACACCCCCTAGACCCCCTTTCAAGATAAATGTGTACATTTTTCGGTAGAAAAATTTCCCGGCCGGAGGACGGTTGCTCTTAAATTACAGGCTAGCTATCGCTCGCCAGGAAAAAATCGACACCTTAACGGCACGAAAGGTCTTAAAATTTACAGAAATGGGGCAAAATGTCTTAACATATCCAAACTACTAGGGCGAAGGTCTTAAAATCTCAAAAGCAATGGGGCTAAACATGAGGGAGAAAGGGGTCCAGAAAAAAATCCATCAAGTGGAAATCTCCCCTTAAAGCACGTACAGAACATTAGCCCTATCTAATTCTAGGATGGTCGTTTAGGACTCCTGTCTTGATGGTGTAATGGCTAGCGTGTTTAAGATATGCATGTGGTAACCCAGGTTCGAGTCCTGGTAGGATCACATGCTTTCATTAATTTCATTGGAAGCGTGTTTGGTGTAGGGAGTGAAATTAATAAATTTGATTATCCCATTAACTTTGGCGATTGTAAGTCGTTTCGCTCTATTAGTTTGGCGAATGTAGGACGCTTTTCATTATTCAGCTGTTATTTTATTATTATTTTTTAATTTTTTTTATGGTGAGCTACAGCGAACCTGCAGTTTAGGAGATTCCGACTTTCGGCTGTGACATTTTTCAACCAAAATAATGTACAGATACCTGAAAAAGGCTATGGGCAAGCTTTCTCTTAGCAGGAAATGGTTTATGGAGAAAAACTAAAAATAGAAACAAAATAAATTATATGGTTTAAAATTGCAAATACAAAATAATATTAACCCTCATAACAAAACCACATGCACACTACTTCCCTAAACGGCGGGTCAGCTAGTTTTAAGGGGACATGGGTTGTTTTTCCTGGTCCCCCTTCTCCCTTATGTTTTCCCCTTCAGTTTTTTTATTTTAAGACCTTTCGCCCCATTTCTTTGTCAATATTAAGTCCTTTCCTGCTATGTAAGTGTCAATTTTTGTCCTGGCGAACGATAGTGAGCCTGTAATTTTGGAAGAACCGCGGGACATTTTTCTACCGATTTGTTTTCTTCAAATTAATCTAGAAGGGGGTCTAATGGATATTTTTGTTTAAGTTTGATGGAGGTCGAGGGAGGAAACTAGAAAAATAATAAATACATGAAAACATTGACCTAAAAATCAACCATTTCCCATAATTTATCAAACGCCCACATGACTGTTTCCCCTACCGACCTAACCCTTCATTAATGCGTGCACGTAAGAGGAAAAATTAGCAAGTATTCCACACAACCATATACTGTGAATTAGCAAGTATTCCACACAACCATATACTGTGAATTAGCAAGTATTCCACACAACCATATACTGTGAATTAGCAAGTATTCCACACAACCATATACTGTGAATTTATTCCCTCCCCTAACTATCTTTCTCTCTCTCTCTCTCTCGCTCTCGTTCTCGTTCTAGCTCTCTCTCTCTCTCTCTCTCTCTCTCTCTCTCTCTCTCTCTCTCTCTCTCTCTCTCTGTCCGTCCTTCCCTTCCCCCTGTTGCTACCTGTTGCCATTCATATCACCCGTTTGAAGTTGTAAATTTAAAGTGACAGGCTAAATTATGAAGGAGGGTGAGTATGTGAGTGTGTGAGTAGATTTGGTTTGTGTGGGTGTGTGTGTGTGGGGGGGAGAGAGAGTGTGTTAGAGTTAGTTCTGGTAGATTATATTTCTTGATGGTGCAGATCATGATAGCGTGCTTGTGTTTGTAATCAGGTGCAGGTTTTGTCTATGTACTGCATGTGCGTATGTACAGTATATATCTACTTTAGAAAGAGCAATAGAGAGATAGGAAAATGTGAGAAACGGGTAAATGTAGGGGTAGAAAGCCACACAGATAAACAGAGATAAATAGAGCAACTTGTCTTCTTATATCCCTACAAGGAGAAAATATCTAAGCTATCATCTCTCTCTCTCTCTCTCTCTCTCTCTCTCTCTCTCTCTCTCTCTCTCTCTAATATGAATTAATCAGTAGGCATGTGTAATTTCCCTTTCAATACTATACTTAGTATACTATATAAACACTTTCATGGTGGACATTTCCTGATCCATAAGGTTACACGTCATCCTATTTTCCGGTAAGGCTTTTTAGCAGGAGGAACTGAGTGTGGGGAGAGAGCCTTCTACTGTACTGTCCTATTATTCCACTATAAACTGTCCCTGTCTGGTAGTATTAAGATCGGACCACCTAGTTGGGAGCGCAAGGTCTGTGTGGTCTGAGTATCTGTGTAACTCTGTTTAACTCCATACATCTACCTTGCAAGACCCACATACAGAGTCAATATTTAAACACCCCAGGGGCCACAACACACCGAAAACTAACTCGAGGCGGGCATTGTGTTCGATCGTCTGTTTGTTTACATTGTGTTCGATTCTCTGTTTATTTACCCTTGTCGACCCCTTCTCTCGGTCACTTCAATTCAGGTACTCGTTTGTTTAAATATTGTTACTCTTAATATATTCTTATTTATATATATTGTTGTATTTTATATATTTATTTATTTATTTTTATTTTTGTTTGCTTTTTGGTTGTGCTGTATTTGTTTCGCATTTCTCGACAGTAAGGTATATTTGTATTTTATTATATAATATTCTTTCCCATGGTGGTTTTGATAATGTCCCTATTTTTCTTCTACTTGTTTTTCTCTAATGATTCTGTCCTTTGAAACATATTATTAGTTCATCCCCATCGTGCTGCCGGGAGAAAAGTGTTGTCCTTGTGGGAGAAGATAGGCATTTTAAGGGGGTATTACTCGCTTTTTATTGACCCCCTTCTCCCACATGTTAAGTATATTAGTTTTGCGATTTTAAGACGTCCCTTCCGTTAGTTTGGCGATTTTGAGACCTTTCACCCCATTTTTTTGTAAACACTAAAACCTTTCGTGTCATTTAGGTATCGATATTTCCTGGCGATCGATAGCGAGCCTGTAATTTTAGAAGGATTCGGCTTTCGGCCGGGACATTTTTCTACCGGAAAATGTACACATTTATCTTGAAAGGGGGTCTAGGGGGTGTTTTTTTAAGTTTGATGGAGGTCTAGCGAGGAAACTAAAAAATATAGTTAATAAATAACTATATAAGAACAAAAAGCAAGCACTACCCCCTTAAACAAAAGCAAGCACTACCCCCTTAAACAAAAGTTCCAGCAACTCAGAGATATGCTGTATAGTAAACTGTCTTCGGTGGCGGTATGATGAGAACGTATAATTCACCATCATTACGTAATTCTCATCTTATTCTGTTTACTATGTGACGATTATTGTTAGTTTATAATCCATCTCTACGACTCCAATGGCTAAATGTGATCTCAATAAACCCTCTTAATACCATAGGTCATTCTGAAACCAATAAATAATTTAATGTTAGCCAGAATCAAGGGTAAAAAGGGCGTCGTGGTTCTGAAGGGGTTAATCTATGTATGTGGTGTCCTGAGTTCAAATCCCGGGAGGTTCACATGCTTTCATTAAATAAATTTCGGGGTCATTGATGTTAAGAATGAAACATATTTAGATTATAAGTAAAACGGTGGAAAAAGGCCGTTTATCTAGATCAACTTGAAATAGTCGGAGATGTTACAGACACACAATAAAGCCACTCCAACAGCGTCCTATCTCTCTCCAACACCCCTTCTCCCCTCTCAACACTTTTATAAAAGTAGATACGAGGTGCCGATATATAGGCTTATCCCCCATACCCTCACATCATCATACAAAGCTATAGTCCATTCATTATAGGTAGGCCAGATATCGTAACCCCCTAACCTCTGTAACTCAAAAAAGTGCTGAAGCGATTGGGCGGTACATTTCCACACCTATTCCCTGGCTGACTCTTCCCAAATGGTAGAAGTATTAGCTCGATTGTTCTAGTCGTTTATGAGTTATAGAGGTTAATGGTCAACATTTTTGGCCTACCTATAATGAATGGACTATAGCCCCTTCAGGATAAGATGATACCTTTCTTCATTAGTGTTCTCATTAGACAATTATATTCAGCTTAGGAAGGATATCTAGGAAACAAATCAACTATCACAAGTAAGCCTTCGACTCCCACAAATTCTTCCTGAACTTTAAAAAATTATCAAATGACAGCCATAACTAAGGGGGATGGCCGTTTTTATTTGCTCCTGTATTTATATTTTCATCCATAGTCCCATGGATGAGGGTACAACAGGGGAAGAGGGTTGTAGGAACGCTGAAAGCAGTAACAAGAAATAGGGTGGTCAGTATGGAAGTGAAGAAGTTCTTGCAGGACAGTGTGGTAATCCCGACACTGACTTACGGAAGCGAAGCATGGACGTTGGTGAAGAGACTCAGACCAAGAGTGAGAGGGGTGGAAAGGAGTTACTTGAGAAGTGTGTGCGGAGTTACATGGAGGGATAGACAGACGAATGAGGAAGTAAGAAAGAGGTGTGGTGTAGAGGTAGATGTGCTGGAAAGTGTGAAAAGGAACACCTTGAGATGGTTCGGCCACATGGAACGTATGGGAAGCGAGAGAATGACTAAGAAAGTGTACGAGAGTGAGGTGGAAGGACAGAGAGGGAGATGTATAACGAAAGAGAGGTGGAAGGATGGAGTGAGGAAGTATATGGATGAAGGTGGTGCTGGTTGGGAAGGAAGGGCATCGACTGACTGGGGAGAGAGGTGCATGGGGGCATTTCGTTCGTGGCCACCCCTTCGGGGATCATGGCGTCAGGCAATAGATAGATAGATATATAGATTTATATTTTTATTATTTTATTAGTTTCTTCCCTAGATCTCCATCAAGCTTAAAAAAAAACACCCACCCAAGACTTTCCTTCAAGATTAATTTATAAATTTTTCGATACAAACAAAAATCCCGGCTGAAGGCCTGTTTCTCTAAAATTACAGGCTCGCTTTCGCTCGCCAAGAAAAAATCGACACGTAAATGACACTAACAGTCTTAATATTGACAACAAAATGGGACAACAGGTCTTAACATCGCCAAACTAATGAGCCACACGTCTTATATTCTGAAAACTAATGGGGCTAAACATGAGGAAGAAGGGGAATCAGAAAAACGGCCCATCTTCCTTTAAGTGAAAGTCCTGGTTTCAGAAAAATTATCTAAATCCTGGTTTACAGTCGCGGTTAATAATTCTGGTGCATTGCGAAGCCTCGGACTGAATAAGAGAACCTCCGAAATTAAAATATCAGGTCAAAGAAGTCATGAGATCCAATTCAGCTCGAGACAGTTTCAGAGATTTATGAGCAGCAATTATTAATACGACTGTACAATTGCCTGCAGAATTAAATTATACACTTACAGTATACATCATGGTAAACTTGAAACGGTGAGAAATACAGTGACTAAGCGCCCTCGGCCACGGTGACCACCAACACAAACAGCTGCTCGCCCTTTTGGATATGCATCAAACCGAAATAACAAAGCATTACAGTTCATATCAGGTGCTTTAGAACTTAAGTTAAAGGTTAAAACAATCAAAGGGGTTTGTTCAATAAGGGGGTATGACTGTACTTTGAACACATATTCTAATTTTGCTCGAAGATGCTCGGTTATTAGTCTGACGTTTATGCCTAACTATAATCAATCAACCATATGAATTATCAGCGTTAATTAACTGTGTGTGTGTGTGTGTGAGTTGTGTATTTACCTAATTGTAGCAGACAGGAGTTGAGGTTTTAGGCTCATATTGTCCCGCTTCCTGAGTTACAATTGTCTAACTTTGCTTTGTTTTGTGTGTGCGAGTGTGTGTGTGTGTGTGTGTGTGTGTGTGTTTGCCTTATTTAGCAGCTACATAGTTAGTTTTCATATTCCGTAACAACCAAACAATAAGAATACCCCCACTGTTAATTCCTCCCTCATCATCGTTTATGGATGGGAAACCATATGCAACAGTATCTGGAGCAACGTCTTGGAGGATAATATGGTTCCAAATACAAAACATTATATTGGTAAGATCCTATGTAGCGGGTAGAACTGTTGTTCAGATGCCTATTTACTAAGAAACATTGAACAATATGTTGAACCTAACCTAACCAAAACCTAACCTAACCTAGTATATTAGTGGACCATTTTTTAATGTAAAATGTAAAAGTATATTGTAACATTACCAACTTATTGAGATACGTCTACAGGTCTTCCCGCTACACAGGAGTATACCATAATCTTCTATATTGAGATACGTCTACAGGTCTTCCCGCTACACAGGAGTATACCATAATCTTATATATTGAGATACGTCTACAGGTCTTCCCGCTACACAGGAGTATACCATAATCTTATATATTGAGATACGTCTACAGGTCTTCCCGCTACACAGGAGTATACCATAATCTTCTATATTGAGATACGTCTACAGGTCTTCCCGCTACACAGGAGTATACCATAATCTTATATATTGAGATACGTCTACAGGTCTTCCCGCTACACAGGAGTATACCATAATCTTATATGGTCTTCCCGCTACACAGGAGTATACCATAATCTTATATATTGAGATACGTCTACAGGTCTTCCCGCTACACAGGAGTATACCATAATCTTCTATATTGAGATACGTCTACAGGTCTTCCCGCTACACAGGAGTATACCATAATCTTCTATATTTTTTTTCCCGAATAATATCAACATAATATAATAGCAAGGATGGAGGACAACTTTATTCAACTTAGGAAGAATCTAAGGAGCTAGAGATTCAATTTAGATAGTGTTTAACACTTTGATTCACAGAGATCCTGCCTAAGCTGCATATAATCGTCTAATAATAAACCGAATAATGTGTAGAAATGCATCCCAAAGTACTGAAAGGGGTAAGACTTTCCGCTCACCCGTCTCCCAATACCGTCGTCACCTCTTCTCTATCGAATTTGCATCGTCCTCGTAGAATGACTATGGCAGGAAAAATAGGAAAGGGAGGATAAAGTGAATTGAGTGAACTAAATAAATACAGCAAGTATGAGGATGAACCTTTATTATAATAGCGTTTCGCTTTACAGCTTCTGCAGGTCAAACTGATGTAACAAAACGCTTGAAGTGCTTATATACATTGCACAGAACGATCAGTATGTGTGTACGTACGTGTGTGTTTGTGTATGTGTGTGTGTGTGTGTGTGTGTGTGTGTGTGTGTGTGTGTGTGTGTGTGTGTGTGTGTATTTGTGTGTGTGTGTGTGTGTGTGGTGATAATATACAATATAAGCACTCCAATCCACATTATATACAGTATATATGCCTTCTTCACTCCCCTCCTTCCCCGCCCTTAACCCTTTATGCAAGATGGAAATATTTGTGTCTTATTCTGGTTACCATAAGACTATGTTCTTTAGTGTTTAACCTTCCTCATGGTATCAAAGGGGTACTGTACATACTATCTAAATATACCAGCTGAATAGCGTAACGTCTTCTCAAACTCCCTATAGTCCCATGTTAGCCAAAACAAATGGTAAATTAATATATAAATACATAAATATATATCACTGGAAAACAAAAACTCCTCCCTCCCTCCCGTTCTCCAATACTGCCACCACCACCACCACCACCACTACCATCATCACCACCACCACTACCACCACTACCACTATCACTACCACTACCATCATCACCACCACCACCACCACTACCACCACCACCACCACCTCCACCATCACCATAGCCTCTCCATCGCATTATCATCCTCGTCTACCTCTCAATTCAATCTCAATTGGAAGGCTGGGTCTCTCACGCTTCACGGTCTATGGTCGGGGCTATCAGGGCTGGGGGAGACCGACTGTGGACTGTGGAATGGGGAGAGACAGGGGAAGACAGCTTGGGTGTTGACGGGGGGATATGGAGAGAACTGAAGGACTGGGTAACGGGTGAAGAACTGGGGAAGACAGATGGACTAGGAGAAGACTGGTCAACTGGATTGCTGGGTGATTGGTGAAGAACTGGGGAAGACAGGCGGACTGAGAGAGGACTGTGAAGGAATAGGAGAGACAGGTTAACTCATTTAGTACCGGTGACGTATTTTTCATTATGTTCTGGCAACTAATAGACATTTTATTCAGCTTAGGAAGAACATCTTTTTTATATGTAGGATGGAGACAAAGGCAAAACTGCCTGCAACAAGTGTCTTACCCAAAGTTGAAAGAGTGACAGAGTCAAATTTTGGGCAGTTGGTAGTCATCTTAAAATGTTTTTTGTTTTGTTTTGGTGTATTGGAAAGAGGAGTGGTGTGCTTGTTTAGTGTAGTGAAATGGATAGGAGTAAAACAAACATATTGTAACAGATAAATACAGAAATAAGTATAAACAGGAGACGATATATTAAGCAAGGGAATACGCAGAAAAAATCAACTATATCCAGCAACTATTAAAACATAATCAAAAAGATCATTGGAAATGACAAGATGATTCACAAGAAAGAAAATAGTCAGATCAGTCCGACATAATAACTTGTTAAGGAAAGTAGAGTTAAATAAATTGATAAAATTGGGAACAAATGAGAACATTACACTGTGTGGAGGATAGTGGACTAAAGCTGAATAGAAAAGGATTACAACAACAACATGAGGAAGGAATAGAAACAAACAAAGTAATTTTGTTTGTCTTCAAAGAAAACAACGAGACTGACAAACAAAGAAGCGCGATGATAATATAGATGATGCAATAATAAGATAAAAAATAATTAACAAAGAGAAGAAAGATTGCAAGACGAACAGAAAAATACAGAAATAGCAAAAAAGAACTTGTGAATACGACAAGACACAAACATCAGAGACAAACAAAAATATGATTCGATAGACAAAGGAGACTTTTAATAAAGAAATAACGAGAAAACTAGAGGAGAAATAGAGACCTCAGAACGAAGACAAAGCACACATATTTACAAAGAAACACAGGCAGAATAGGAACTCAAAGAAAGAAGATATAACCTCCCAAACAGAGAAGGACAGACGTGAACAACAAAAGAAGAAAAGAATCGACAGATCCAGCAACAGAACAAAAATACATGACAAGGAAAACCTAGAAGTTACCAAACAATACGAAAGGAAGACAATTAAATTATACATAAATGCAATGCATAAGTGTGTTGATTTTCGGTGTGACCGTCCTGGGTTCTAATCCCCGGACTGCCACATGTGTTTGTTAATTTCATTAATCGAGTTTAGGAGTAAAGTTGGTTGGTGGAGAGAACACAATAAATAAGTGAAAGTTAAATGAGAAACACGAATTTTTAAGAGAGCAATGTAACAGACGAAGAAGAACACATATTCGAGAAATAACACGATAAACACAAACACAAAAAACAAATCGGCTGAAGAAAAAAAATGCAAAGCCAGAGGATTGAAGGCAATATAAAGTAAATTATACTTTAAAAAGCAAGCCACAGAGAACACATGAAATATAAATAAATCAAGATGAAAGAAAACAAAAAATCAGATCTTGCAAAGGATCTTGTTATGAGCACAGAAGAAACTTACGATAAAACAAAATAATATATACATAAATAAATGGAAACAAATAAGATGATTAAGAAAATGGCGGAGACACTGACACTAAGGAGAAAATAGATAACCAAGTTAAAGAAAATTAAGAAGCAGATCCGGCAGACAACACAACACAACACAAAAAAGGGCAAGCAAAATAGAAGAGGAACCAAAATGAGGAAAACGAAGACACAAGTAAAGAATATACAGAAGAAGAAAAGATAAATTAAGGATTAACCCTTTGAAGATTGTGACGCATTTGGACAGCTTATTCTGGCTATCATAAGATGACTTTATACCGTTTAAGAAGGATCTGTGGGAATTATAAGGGTACAGACTATCTCCATTAACCCTCTGACTTCCGTACAGTATACCCTTCCTAATCTGAGAAAACTTGTCTAATAATAGCTGAAACCCAGAGAAGAAATGAGTATTAGATCATAAATGGGTTAAAAGGGAAATAAAATAGATCAGCTCCGGCAGACAAAATAACTTATTGATTATAATATAAAACTTGAAAACGAGCTCAAAAGTTACTGTTCAAGTTAATAAAACGAACTCATTACAAACTATCGAAACGACAACACACTAAACAAAATCTATATGTGGACAAATACATTTATATTGTTATATCTCCAGTTACGCCCAATGGATACAAAAGTTTTCTTCTGGGTTTCAGATCGGATAAATAATTGGCCTCTTCTGTACCAGCGACGTTATTTCTATTTGATGTCAGCTATATTTGAACGATTTTATGGAACTTAGGAAGGATATATGGTAGCTAAAAGGCTGCATTGAGATAACCTGTAGTCTTTTCATTTATAGACGTCCTATCTAAGCTGAATACAATCGTCTAAGAGTCGCCAGAGTATAATGAAAAGGACATCACCGGTACTGCATGGATTACACAAATACGAAACCAGAAAAGGGAAGAAGATAGAAAGAGTAAGCAAGAATGAACCAGATACAGAAGAAGTAAGAACACAAGAGACAGGCAATGGAAATGGTTGATAAAATTAATATTCACTATACCAGGAAAAGAAAGAGTAACAACATGCGAGTAGACAGATTAACAAAATAAAAATAAAACGGTAGCCAGTGAAGAAAAGAGATAAACAAACACAAATTAAAAAGGTAAGCAATGAAGAAAAAAGATAAACAAACACAAACTAAAACAGATACGCAGTGAAGGAAAGAGATAAACAAACACAAACTAAAAAGATACGCAGTGAAGGAAAGAGATAAACAAACACAAACTAAAACAGATACGCAGTGAAGGAAAGAGATAGACAAACACAAACTAAAAAGATACGCAGTGAAGGAAAGAGATAAACAAACACAAACTAAAACAGATACGCAGTGAAGGAAAGAGATAAACAAACACAAACTAAAAAGATACGCAGTGAAGGAAAGAGATAAACAAACACAAACTAAAAAGATACGCAGTGAAGGAAAGAGATAAACAAACACAAACTAAAAAGATAAGCAGTGAAGAAAAGAGATACACAAACACAAACTAAAAAGATAAGCAGTGAAGGAAAGAGATACACAAACACAAACTAAAAAGATAAGCAGTGCAGGAAAGAGATAAACAAACACAAACTAAAAAGATAAGCAGTGAAGGAAAGAGATAAACAAACACCATCTAAAAAGATAAGCAGTGAAGGAAAGAGATAAGCAAACACAGACTAAAAAGGTTAGCAGAAACTAAAACTAAATAGATAACAGTGAAGAAAAGAGATAAGCAAATACAATCTATATAAATAAACAGCGAAGGAAAGAGATAAGCAAAATCAAAATGGAAGTAATGAAGAACAGATATAATAAGAGAAGAAACAAGATAAATGAGAGAACAAAATAGAGCAGAACCTGCAGACAAAGGAGCTTGTTATCTCTCCAGCGACGCCCAATGGATCGAAATGTTCCCTTGTGGGCGGCAGACAGGAAATCCTCTTTGGAGGGCTTGGATGAGGAGAAGGAGGAGAGGGAGGATGAGAACCCAATACATTTTACAGAACCTGATAGTTAAAATATATTATTCTACTCTTACTACTACTACTACTACATTTTGTATTGGGTAAAACACTCTTAGACAGGAATATTCCAGTCGATATTGTATTTACTTTAATGCACTATCTTCGCAACCAGTACGCTATGGCAACGTTGTTTGGAGGGGTCACTATAATCACCACTGTCTTGTGGAAAAGGATGTCAGACAGGAAGGAATACTCTCTCCCTTTTAATTTAATCTTTATATAGCTAGGGACTAGACTAAATATTTTGGCTTATGCCGACGATATTATCCTAGCGGTTATCTCAGTTACCGATCTTGATTTTTTTGTTTCAAACTAAGTTATGAATTAAAAATACATAATTTAAAGGTGAATAAAACAAAAACTAAGTGCATGCCTATCATTAAATCTCGTACGGTCAATACCAACATTATGCGTCTTTGAGAAACCGACTTCGAATTAGTGATATCCTACAAATATCTTGGGCACATGATACGCTATGATCTACAGGACACTGATGATGTGGAAAGCCATTTGAAAATGGTCTATGTCCAATTTAATAGTGTTTTAGGAGAGTTTAAGTGTGTCGATAAAGACACACTTGAATATATAATATATTATTTAACTCGTACTGTAAGCCTGATTATGGGATGTGTCTATGGAATAATGCTGGTACAATGCGTTCAAGAAATGTTTTAACATTTGAGGTTGCCTATAATAACGTACTAAAACGTATACTAGGCGTCCCGCCATATTATAACAGAAGTCATCAGGCGGCGGAGAGGTGTGGTCAGTTACTGCTCAAACATCACCTTGCTTTAGTATACAGGTTCGCTTTTGCACAGTGACCATACCGTATAGGAATACAAGATATACATTTGGCAATGTCTTTTTTTATATATTCACAAAATGAATTTGGTCGATTTAGTTAATTTCCAACAACTGATTCATTTTAATGTTGAGTATGTGTAGATTTCCGTGTGCAATCTGCATACTTCACTTTTTATATTTCATTTACAAATATTGTAATATGTAATAATATAACTCTTATAGGGGATCACGAAGCCAAGATAATGACATAGCTTGGTCAATAGATGGCGCTGTGATCGCCAGCGTGTCGTCTGTCTGTTTACAACAAATGACAGGAACGATGCGAGGGTGTGTGTGGCGGAGTAACAAACATTGTCCCAAACGTTGGCCACCGCTGTGTGGTTTGCGGGAAAAATAGACGAACTGGCCGTGACCTACGATTCCATTTCGTCCAATAAGTATGGAACAATCAGCTGCTAAGGGAGTGATTCTATTTTCGGAAAATATGTTCACATGAAAATACGTTGTGTATAGTTTTATTGCATTGTGTGTTGGTTACAATCCAAAATATATTATTGACATCGGAAACCTGTTTGTATTTCATGTTGCCATACCTCTTTCTCTCTTATTCGTCGTCTAATAAACATCACAAATAAATCATTGAATTATTACAGTTTTTTAAATTGTCACTTGCAATGGTGTGCGCCGGAATTGGTGTAAATATTGATAATATCAATAAGGGTAATTTTCTGAGACCAACTTCTTACGAATGTACACGTAAGAGCTGTGTGATTAGGTTACTGCAAAAATGTTTAACTTATTCCGAAAGAGAGGTCAGTGGAATTACAGTTATAATGTTATAAGATAAATCTACGTTATTGTGCATTACAGCCATTTACATGTATAAATGTGTAAACTATTTATGTGCCACATTCTCAGGGTTGGAATCAATATAGTGTTGGGACATTTTATAATTTATTACATTCCAATTGCCCCAAGGAGAATATTAGTGAGACTTTTGTTTATCAAAATAATATAAACTGGACACAATATACAAAGATAAGGGATACTAATATGCACCCCAAATCTGCCTGCATACGTTTCTTTAAAACATATTGTATTCCCATTCTCTGATCAGCTAGATTGGCCAATAGATGGCGTGCATGTAATGCTTTCGCAATTATAGCGGGGAGTTGACACTCCGTATATTCTTTCCTCTGTGAGTCGTAGTACTGCGCCTGCGCCAACCAAGCACCTTAATGGCGGAGGAGCTCTTATACTGTATATTGACGATTGTATCCATGTTATCGCCGACATATTGAGTGCTCTCCAAAAAACAGATGTGTGGGAACACTCGGTGCGTGTGCTGATTATAAACATATGGTGGAATAGTAAATAGTGTGTGTGTTTGTTGTAAACAGCATTATAATACTGGAGCCTCCAGTGTTTACATTCCGAGACCAAATGATCATGATGGACGTGCGGCACGGACAACTATAATGTACAGTGGACGCTTATATGATTACAGTGTTATTGACCATATCTTTAACGTTTATAGTGTCGTCACTTACCTTATTTCAATAAACGTGAAAGAATGTTTATTTATTTTTTAATATAGAAAAGAAACCCTAAAAATGTTCTGCAAAAATAAAATGGTTCCTGCTATAAATACCCCACCAGTGCGTTTTCTCTGGATGTACACACATTTCTATAAACGAATAAAATGGAAGCTTCGAAGCCTTAAAGATATGGAAACCGACACTATTCAACGGCATACATACTCTGCTTTATTAACTCTTCGAAATCGGACTATGAAAAAGGCTTGTTTTATATTATAAATTATGTGTATTCCTACGATGAAATAAAGTAGGCAAAATAACTAATATGCGGTGATCTTAAAAAAGATGTTGTGTGGAGATGTGATCCTGAAAAGAAAAAGAAAGACATAAATGATGTACTAGATTTTCATAACAAAGTTAAGGAAGTAAAGATCAAAACAAAATTTGTCACAGACTCGTGTAAATCTATGCCCCCGGTAGGTTTGCACTTGTTCGCTCCTGTTGTTAATCTGACCGAAGAAATATGCAAAATAAACGAGATTCTGCCAAAAATACACGATGAACGGACCAAGATGAACCACAAGACCAACATAACAGACATGACTATGCTGCTGCAGCGACCCGTCATAGAAGTGTACCTAACAACAGAATCCTGCGGCATCCAGCCCCTGCAAACAGGCCTGAAGCTTCGAGTCACACCTAATACAACAGGACATGGTGTAGCTACTCCTGTCAGGTCAACAGCCAGGAGGAGTGGGAGTTCCAACATAAATTGGACAATATAAAGTTTATGTAATTAAATTCAGACATCGATGTTATCGTGGCCTATAGGTTTCTTATACCATGTATTTCATTCCTATGTGTCTAAATGTGCGTAAACAAATATTACTGATCCTGAAAACAAATAAAAAATCCTCTATATCGCCTACCTCGCAAGAGGCGGGTGAGTTTGCTTACATCCGCTGCGAGTGTAGCCTCGGTGACTCGCCTTGGGGAAAATGAGGTTTATGCCCCCTACTGTTGAAATATATGAGGATTTCAATAAGTCCTAGGGGAGGGGGGGGGGGGGTAGTATGCGCAACATATTCTGTATCCCACGGCAAACTGTTAGGGCCAAATGCAGTTATTGATAATTATAGGGAATAGGCTCCCAGCCTTACTATACATAATTTAATAGGGACAATGTAGGTCTATGGAATCCTTATACTGTAATCATGTATAATCCACTGTGGGAGAATAATGTTGATCACATTTATAAAACCCGATATTAATAGAAAAAAAATCCCATTATAATCAATCTCAGAGCTCTTCGGACATCCTCACTGTTTACAAACGCCTTCTTTATGCAGTATAATCGATATTTACCCCCTTCTTGCAACACAGATGACGATTTCAATAATTCATGGTGGGGGGGGGTGGGGGGGGGCAACCCATCGTGTATTCCACATTGGAATTATAACTAAGACCATGAAAACACGCATTAATCAAAATCTGGAGGAAAAACATGAAACATAAGGGTGCGAGCCTATTCCCTATAATTACCTTATCACACATTAAAACACCCTTACACAACTCTAAACTAGATAAAAACAAAAATCGAAACAATTGTTTAGCAATATAATTACATAAACTTTATATTGACCCATAAATTTGCCTGATCGGAGTGTTAGCTTTGCTAATAGTGGTGACACTGGCCGGTCTAGTAACCCGGCTGCCAGAGTTACCAACCGGCGCACGGGCATAATTTCTAGGAATTTCCCTCCCTCTTCCCGACCTGCTGCAGCCGCGGCATCTCCACCCCAATCCCTGATGGTGGGGGGAGTCCTTGTCGGCGGGAGAGGGCCGGGACCGGGAGAACGACTGGACCATCGTGACATCACGTAACAAGATGAGGAAGACCAGTGTTACAGGTAGGAAGAAAACTAACTTTAATGCTGGGGTCACACATTCCCGTATATCGCTCCCGACAGCTCCCGTCAGGCGTAATCGCCAATTTTGTGTTCTGACGGGCATAGTCCGGCCGTGTACGCTCGTATAGAGCACGAATATTGCACTTCCCGACAGACGTACCGTGACGGGGCCAGTGTTACATCAGACGTAATGTAGTCGTATGGAACTACGTACGTGCTTGCGACTTGCGTAAGCATGTCCCCGTTAGTCCGCCTGGGCTGCCCGATTTGCGGGAACACAGGCCACGCCCATGGCCACGCCCCCACAAGACCTGCGTAGCTGAGGCCGTACACCTTGGGAGTGTTTAGGACTTATGTGGACCGTTTCCGGACAAGCGTAGGCACACCCCGTCTGTCCAAACACAGACAAAGACAGTCTTTGTCAACCACGTAGGTCGGGGTTGGAATCTGGGAACTACAAAAGGGCAGGGCTGGCCACAACTTTTCCATTCCCACTCCTGACTCGGCACCATGAAGAACATCGTGGAATACATCCTGGAGGAGTTCAAGATGGTGAACTCCCTAATCAAACCGGAGAACAGGCATAACACTCGGCTCATGAAATGGATAATTTCCTACATAGAAATGTTAGAACTGCTTGCAATAGCAAACTAGATCCATCAAGATGAACAAGAGAAGAAGAAGGAAAGGAGCAAGAGAGTCTTTGTCAACCACGTAGGTCTGGGTTGGGATCTGGGAACTACAAAAGGGCAGGGCTGGCCACAACTTTCCCATTCCACACATTCCATGTGTGGGTGTGGCCATATCTACAACGAAAGCCTGAACATGGCCATTATGAGAAGCTGATGCAAGAGTTGGCCACAGAATGTCCACAACTCTACAAAAACTTCACCCGGGTAGACAAACAACTATTTGATGAGATAGTGGAACGTGTCACCCCCCTCATTCAGGGGCCGAGGTCGATAATAACTTCATCTTCATCAGGCGTCGAGAGGGCAGGCGGTGAGGTGGCAGAGTTGGAGGGGCCAGGCTGAGAGGGGTCAAAAGGTGAGGTGGCAGGCGGAGAGGTGGCAGACGTCGAGGTGGCAGGCGGTGAGGTGGCAGGCGGAGAGGTGGCAGGGGAAGCCTTCCTGGCCTTCTTCACGCCTTTCTTATGCATGGTACAGGTCAGGGCAGGGCAGGGCAGGGCAGGGTGCAGAGGGTGGCAGGGTGGCAGGGTTGGCTTGTTGGTTGCTGCTCCGGTGTGGTGAGAGGTGTGACTGGAGTGTCCCCTGCTGGTCCTTATATACCCACCCGTACAACGTTGCCGCGTTTTCCCGCCAACCTGCAGTGCGGCGGGGCTGCCAGATGCGCCCGGACTAACGTAAACTTTCCCGTTTGACGGGAATATTTTACGATTGACGGGAGCAGCTTACGTCTGACCGGGCGAGCGGCTACGTCTGACAGGGCTGCTCCCGTCAGACGTAGCCGCTCGCCCGGTCAGACGTAAGATTTCCCGACTTTTGACATACGGGAGCGCGTGAGCCGACTGTGATTTCAAATTCAAAACATACCGGGCAGCCTTGGCCGCACCCACCACCTCCCCGACCAGCGTGGCTACTCCCGTCATGCGTACCAACCCCCACGACTATGCACAATTTCATTTACGTTTTGCGTACTATGCCCTTACGTTTTACGTAATCGGTTGCCAACTACCAATAAACCTTCATACGGGACCATACGGGAGCATATACGGGAATGTGTGACCCCAGCATAAAGGTGTTACTGGCTCCAGGAAAGTCACTGGCACATCATTTAAAGTGGCACCCAGATACGTTGATCTATTTCTGGGAAGAGTAGATAAAGAAGCTACCAAAGAAAGTATAACTAAATATATTAAGATTACTTTGGCGTTCAGATGTTATAAATTTCGCAATTAGAAATTTTATCTCAAAAGTGTAATGCTTTCAAGGTTAACAGATACTCTTTCATACAGACTTTGGGTCTGAAGAAACAATACTGGATACATGTTTTCCCACATTTCACTGTATTTATATTTTCACTGTATATATCTTATTTGGAGTAATTTTGTAATCCATTCTTCAGTATTTGTTTACGGTATTAGGGTATATTGTAATATCTATTTTTGTTATCGTATACACGTTATTAGTTTTGATAAACATGAGTCACCGCGATACAAATATATGTACACTACCACCAAAAACTATCGGTGCAGGGTGTGAACGACCTCCGAAATGATACGTGGACACTTATAACATGTAGGAAAAGTTGGTGAGTGTATGGTCATAACCCGTCCCCCCCCCCCCCCCCCCTCCCCCCCTGCACTAGGTCTTGCCATATGGCTGACAATCAGTGTGTTTATTTCCTCATATCGGTGTGTTGCTTTGTGTCTCGGTGGTTCGGTCTCGGTCAGGGCTGGCAACATACGGCTGGAACAGCTCGCCTTTCCCAATACCTATGGTCACTGGTCTCAAATTGTTCACACTAAAGTACGCACCTATAATTTTTAGTGCGATTGTACGATTGTACGTATAAATGCTGCTACTTATCAAAGAGCATTGATGTAATTAGAGAGTTAACTGCTTTGGAATATGGATTAATATGTTTACAAGGAACCATGTTTCTGGAGGATAAATTACGGAAGTTAGATTTTATTGATGAAAACTATGATAGTTTGGGGGTAGCAGCTACTCTCTCAGACAAAGCCCTCGCAGCTATGGCTGGACGGCTTCAAGGCGGTATGGCTATATTATTTAAGAACAGTTTGCATATAAAAATTAAGGATATAATATTGCAATCAAATTATTTGGCGTTTAAAGTAACAATTAATGGTATTGATATATTATTGTATAATGTTTATCTAGCGATGTTTGGGAAGCTGTTATCCTACAGAAATACCTACAAACTCTTTCGGAAATATACTAAATAATTGAAGATAATTATTTCGACTCTATAATATGTTATAGGACATTTTAATTCATGTCGAGCTTGGCACAGTCTCTCCTCTTTTATGGCAGAAAATGTAGTCACTTGTTATGATGTTAACCCTCTCCAACATATGACGCGATTTTGAGCCTATTGGGGATACTTTAAAGCCTATGTTACCATCAGGGGTATTTATAAACCTTTAGTTTAGTTACTTCAACCTCTGCAGTTGTCTTTGAGTTAGCTGTGGGCAGAAAACTAATTTTGGAGAGGTAATTCTAAGAGTGAGAGAACTCTATTTCTTATTGCTAATCTGGCAACCTCTGCGTCATAAATGCGTGAAAGGGTTAATGTGCTGGACAATAACACATTTACCTTCATGGGGAACGGTAACTCATATTGCAGATGGTTGGATAATATGATAGGCAGAAACCAGGCTCAGGTGAGTGTGCAAAACATTAAGGTTTTATCTGATGATATAGGTTCAGATAATTTACTTACGTTTTACATTGTTTAGGTAAACGTATAACAGAAACCGTGGGGCAAGATAAGAGTTCTGGAGATTCTCTTGTCAATGTTAAATATATTAATTGGATTACATTCAGTATGGATGATATACATGATATAGCAAATAAAACGGATATAATTTTAGGAAACAATTAAGGGTATTCTTAAATTTATTGACTTATCCAAGGCTTTTGATCCCGTAAACCATTTTGTATTGGGCAAAAAACTAATTGAAGATAATATCCCATCTGATTTAATACTACTAATAATTATGCATTATCTTCGTAATCAGAGTGCTAATGTGAAATGGCAAGGCGAACAGGGAAGTTACCATTATATAGAACATGGAGTGAGGCAAGGAGGCATCTTATCTCCCTCTTTGTTTAAATTGTATGTACATTTGGTAATAACCTCCATAAGTAGTACAAATGTAGGGTGTAAATTAGGTCTTTCTAGGGGGAACATTCTAGCCTATGCGGATGACATAGTGTTATTTGCAAATGCTATCTCTTGCATGGAGCACATTTACGATACATTTTGTGTTAATCTAAATATGCTAAAATTAAATATCAACAAGAATAAAGCAAAATGTATGCTATGTGGATTAAAACACAAAACAAGGGAAACCAGTTTAACTCAACTGTGTCCGCATAGGCTGGACATTGTGTAATCCTATGACTACCTGGGACACATAATATCCAATAATCTCAAGGAATAAATAGATATTGACAAGAAATTAAACAGTTTAATGGTAGCTTTCATAGCCTTTTTAGAAAATGTTCAGCTGTAAGTAAAAACAAATGTTTGTACTTATTTAATGTTTACTGCAAACCTGATTATGGGCTCTCCTTATGGAATGGAAAGAATATCTTTCGCTCCAATGTTTTCAGCGCCTTTGAAATAGCCTAGGCTAAATCCCTAAAAAGAATAATTGGAGTACCAAATTATGCCAGTAACCATGAAACAGCAGAACAAATGTAACCAACTCCTACTAAGGCATCATGTAGCCATTACACAAGCAAGGTACTATAACAGAATACGGAGAACTAGGAGTGCTATCATTAAAAGTTAAATTTGCCATCTCTCAATTCTGGTTTGTTCCTCTCCTCTGTTCATAAAATGTTCAACAATCTGTACAATATGGATTTAACCTTAACCAAGTTCACTCTCGATATAATTGAAACCAGGATTAACTGGGTGCAAAGACATGAAGAACGTAGGATGCCATATAGGTTTAATTAATTTCAGCCATATTTTTGTTTTACGTTAATAAACAATGCTATTATATAACTGTTTGAATGTAATATTTAGACGTATCTGCCCTGCATAATTGGTACTCTTGACAGGGATGTGCAGCCAGGATGAGGCGTCCCCCACCGTGATGTTGCTGCCTCTCCCATTCTCTTTGATTGTGACTATGTAGCTGTGGATAACCCTCACAAATTTGGTATGCGTGGTTACATTGAGCACCCTGGGTTAGGTAAATCCTCAAATAGGAAAGTGTGTTAGCTGCTGTAGGCGGGAACTCTGCTGAGGCCACAGGCTTATCTGATGGCGGCACGAGTAACCCCTACCCCTCTGTTCTTGTGACCAATTTGTCAGCGGAAATAAATATTTTATAAACATGTAAGGGTTTGAGTGCATATGCACCTCCAGGTGCTTCTTATCCCCTTGAGGACAATGGCACATCTTGGTGATTTATTCTGGCTATCATCGGACGATAGTTAGTGTTATATACTGTATATGTAGTACATACATACATACATTGGTTTAACGTCATTTTTCCATTACATGCATTGTAACGGCTCAGACGGGGTTGCCTTTCAGTAGTTGGAGTGCACTGTAGTACAATAAAGTCCTGCCACAGCACTGCCCCACCAAGTCATCACTGTGGCTGATGTTGGTATAGTGCTAACCGTGCCTCAGCAAGACTCAACAGAGTCCCCCTGCAGCACTTGCACCTGCAGTATCTGCAACCACACCCAGCCTTAACAGTGTTACATAAAGACAGCACCATAACAAGACTTTACTGTATATTAGGCAATTGGACTATAGAACAATAAAGTCCTGCCCCAACACTGCTCCAACATGCAAACACTGTTGCCGACGCAGGTGTGGTGCCAAACGGCGCCCAGGTAAGACTCAGTCCCCTGTGGCACCTATCCGCACCCCACCAGCCTCGGCAGTGTCATGCCAAGACAGTGCTAAGATAAAGACTTTATTGTCTAGTAATGGCTGTTGGTCCACAAGTCTATCGCCATACCCCCTATTAGTCGCCTTGTACGACACGCAGTAGGATGCGTGAGGCATATTCTTGTTTTCCTCCACCATTAGATGAAGGCCCCCTTACCCCCTGGGGGGGAATATATATATAAAGACTTATACTTGGATGTTAATATTTGTTCTTGGCTTGTAATACTGTAAATATATTGTATTCTCTATATAATTTGTTTAAGAAATATAGATGATTGATTGACTACTACTACTACTACTACTACTACTACTACTACTACTATTACTACTACTATTACTACCTTGAGGGTTTGGAAGAAGATAAAAAGGACACTCGGGAGTTCGAGGAATTATCGAATAGTTTACAGAGTTGAAGGATTGAAATAGAACATTTACACCTATTATGTTCAATTAGATGTTTCCTTTAATTGTATTGATTATCCCTAGACGATTTAATGTAAAACTTTCTGAAAGACCAGGAACCTCGGACAATTTTAGAAAACTGCAGAAAAGTTGCTATTAATGTTCAATTAGATGATTTGTTGGATTGTGTATAATTTCATGTTATTATGTATTTTATTAACGTATTATTCTGTCTCTTCCACAGGTATGTGTGCGATTCGATTGAAAACCAGAGCGAGATAGGTAAAGGTAAATATATATAATGACGTGTTTAATGCTCTCATTGTGAGAGTAGTAGGAACATTTGGAATAATTATACTTATTTATTAAAGATTATGTGATGGAGGAAGTTTTGGAAACAAATGTTAGCAGTCATGTCCGTGTTACTAGGGAATAAAATGTTCTTATGTCTGTATTACTTGCTGAAGTAATTGGGATAAGTATGCTACTTGTCGCAGTGGTGATAATATGAGTTATCAAGGAAAGCAACGGAAAGCAAGCAACAACAGAGCTTCGCCAGTCTAATATTTGTTTAACTAGTATTTTTATTATTATTATTTGTTCATGTATTTATTTATGTATACATGTATATAAATATTGTTTTATGAAACAGGGCTAAGGAAGATTGTTACTGAATTAGAGGGGCCACAGTAGTGAGCCACCAGAAAGTTGGTTTCTCAAAAGAAAGGTTTAGTTTAATTTTAATTTTGGTGGATTTAGAGATAATAATTCCAGGTGGTATAAATATTATACTGTATATTCAATGAAAAATAGTATTTATTACGAATCATAACATTCAAATAGTAAACATACCATACAAAGATAAGAAGACACCATTCTACTGATATCCACGAGGCAGCTTGTGGATGAACTGCCACGGGATGCTGGGGGTTTGTTGTGATCATGAGTGAGTTACCAACAGCTTGGTGGAATTTAAAAGGTCTCTCAATCATCAGCACATAATCAACCTCAGTAGCATTACCACATTCAAAGGAGACAATGGTAGATTTCTTTGTTTTATAAGTTGTATTAGGGATAGGTATGTCAACAGAAGCAAGGAAGATATTAATTTCGGTATATAGAAACAAGGACGTTATTTATTTCAGTATATAGAAGCAAGGGTGATTCTAAGTTCAGTAATTATATATAAGCAAGGAAGATCCATATTTTGTTACTTAGAAGCAAAGGAAATACCAATTCCGGTATACTGAAAGAGGAAGATACTCATGTCAGTATATAGAAGCAAGAAAGATACTCATCTTATTATTTAGGAGCAAGAGAGATACTAATTTATGTATACAGAAGCAAGGGCGTTGCTTATTTCGCTATATACCCAGCTCAACATGATAAAATCAGAAGTGGAAGCCCTGGGAAACCCGACACCAAATATTTTGTGGTTAGGAGATTTTAACCTTCCAAACATCAAATGGAGGCAACTAGAAGACCAAGTAGTGTCGATAAACGCCAGAGAAGCAAATGCAAGATAACTATTTAATCTTTGCGACTTTTTTAGTCTTAACCAGCATATTACCGAACCCACACGTGAAAACAATATCTTAGACCTTGTCTTCACTAATAATGACAACCTAGTACATATCGGGCACAACATACTAAGATCATAAATTAATTGAGATCAAAACAACCCTAGCAAGTGTACAGAACACCTCAGAAACTAGACCAAAAACTGGTCCATTCAGCAAATTTAACTTCAATAGTAAAAATATTGGGTGGGAAGAGGTAAACCAAGAAATGGAGGAAATAGAATGGGAAGAATTAATGAACAACCGGACACATCAGAATGCCTAGTCCTATTAACGGAAACCATGACCCAAATCTGTAGCCACCACATACCAGAAAGACAAACAAGACGAAGAAGTAAACAATAACGGGAAAGAAGGAAGCTGTACAGAAGAAGAAAATTACTAACACAAAGACGCACACAACAAAGTGTACAGGAAAGACAAAAGATCCAAATAGATAGAGAAATTGTGGAAATTGAACAACGACTAAGAATCTCCTATGAGCTACAACAAATAGAAGAGGAGAGCAAAGCTATTGCAAGCATAAAGGAAAACTCTAAGTACTTCTTTTCATACGCTAAACATAAAACTAAAACCACATCAAACATCGGCCCACCAAGTAAAGATGATGGGTCATTCACAGGGGACAAAAAGGAAATGAGTGAACTATTACGTCTACAGTATGAAAAAGCCTTCAGTAAGCCTGACGAAACAAAAGCAATCAGAGACCAAAATGAATTTTTCATGAATAATCCCCCCACGGAAACCCCCCAGATTCTGGACATTAATTTCGGACCAAAAAGATATAGCAGAAGCCATCGCCAACATGCCATCCCACTCGGCACCAGGCCCGGACTCGTGGAGTTCAATCCTAATAAAGAAATGTAAGGAAAACCTTTCAAAACCCCTGGCTATTATGTGGAGAAGGAGTCTAGACACTGGAGAAATACCGGATAGTTTGAAAAACGCAATAATTGCCCCTTTGCATAAAGGAGGGAGTAAAGCACTACCAAAAAACTATCGCCCAGTAGCTCTGGCTTCCCACATCATTAACATTTTCGAGCGAGTCCTGCGAGGCAAAATCTCAACATATATGGACAAAAATTAACTACACAACACTGGTCAACATGGGTTCAGAGCAGGAAGATCATGTCTCTCGCAACTATTGGAATACTACGACAGAATTCTTAACTCCCTAGAAGAAAAGTAAAACGTGGACGTCATCTACACCGATTTTGCTAAGGCATTTGATAAATGTGATCACGGTATTATTGCACACAAACTTAAAGCAAATGGGATAACAGGTAAAATCGGAAGGTGGATATACAACTTCCTCGTGAATCAAAGGCATCGACAATATGAACTGTAGTAAGTACTTCACTATCGACCAATCTAATTACACGCGGGGAAACGGTTGCAAAATTATTGGTAAATCTTTTAACTCCACGAATCTAAGAATTTCTTCTTCAATCGAGTTGTTAACTTGTGGAATGGGCTTCCCCGAAACGTTATTGACTGCATCACCGTTGATTCTCTGCCTAGACAAATATCTCTCATCAAAGCCGCGACTGACTGCGTTTGTAAATTAATAACTTTATTTTATCCCCCCCCCTCAGTTACTAACCCATCTGTCCTCTTCTAACTTCCTAATCCTGCCACGGACATTAGTTCCAGGGCAGTAATTCCCTTTCCAATGTTCCCTTACCAACTCTAAAACACTGTTTGGACACTTGATCCTCAGTGTTTTGGAGGACAAGCAACCTAGAAGGGTCACTAGATCTGTTGTTGCTTGATTTCCTTTGTACTCCTTTGTACTCCTTTGAACCGAAAACAATCAGTAGCAGTAAGCCAAGTAACATCTGAGCCTTCAGATGTCAAAAGCTCAGTTCCCCAAGGAACAGTACTAGCGCCCCTTCTTTTCCTCATTCTAATAAGTAACATAGATGCCAACACAAGACACAGTACAGTATCCTCCTTTGCGGATGACACAAAACTGAGTATGATTGTAAAGACACAGGAAGACACGGGCCGGCTGCAAGATGACATAAATAAGGTGTTCCAGTGGACCAGGGAAAATAACATGCAATTTAATGAAGACAAATTTCAATTAATACGATGTGGAGATAAGGATTTCGTTAAAGAGAGCACAAGTTACATAACAGAATCCAATCGCATAATAGAACGTAAAGACAATGTGAAAGACCTTGGGGTGATAATGTCTGAAAATATGGGATTCAAAGAACATAACCAGGTCAAAGTTGCAGCTGCGAAACGGCTAACAGGTTGGATTCTACGAACATTTAGAACTCGCGGTGAATTGCCTATGATAACACTCATCAAATCCCTGGTGCTTCCGCGGCTAGAATACTGTAACGTATTAATATCCCCATACAAATTAGGTGAAATTAATGACTTAGAAAGTGTACAAAGGAACTTCACCTCACATATACACTCAGTAAAACAGTTACACTATTGGGATCGCTAAAAATCACTCAAACTATATTCGTTGGAACGTAGAAGGGAACGATACTTAATAATATATACGTGGAAAATCGCAGAGGGTTTTGTACCAAATCTACATACACCAATAGCAATGAAATTCAATGATAGAGGTTGGGAATGCGAGATCCCCAAGATGATAAATCGGGGGGCTATGGGCTCTCTGCGAGAGGGCTGGTTATCACATAGAGGAGCACGTCTCTTCAACAAACTCCCGCGGCGAGAGAGAGACATGAGAGGTGTCTCGTTAGACAGCTTCAAGAGAGTTCTCGATGTCGAACTACAAAAAGTGCCAGACGAGCCCATCTTCACAAGGGTGCGCTCCACCTCTTCGAATAGCCTGCTGCACCAATTCTCAAACAACATCATTCGTATCATTAACTCCCGTCCACTCACCAACTCTCTGCAGTCTCTCTCTCTCCGCCGCAATGTTGCATCTCTCTCGCTATTCTATCGCTACTATAATAATCAGTGTTCCTCAGAGCTATCCCAGTGCATACCACCTCCTTTACGTAGGGCACGTGGTACCCGTTTTGCAACTCAATCCCACCCCTACTCTGTGCAACTCTCCAACCCAAGAGTGAAACGTTACTCTCAAACTTTCTTCTACTCAACAGCTGAGCTCTGGAACTCTCTCTCCCAGAATCAGTCTTTCCCTCTTCCTATGACTTAAATTGCTTCAAAACTCTGTGTGTCCAGGCATTTTGGCTCGAACATCCCTTGATTTTGGCCCTGTCACTCTTTCAACTATGGGGGAGGCACTCGCTATAGGCAGTAATGCCTTTTGCCTCCCTCAATCACATAGAACAAAAAAACAAAACAAACAAACAACGAAGGGCGGTGCGCTCTTCGGTGCCACTAGCAAGAGTGGCGAACTCCACATAGGTGAACATAGGTAGGTATATAGGCTAGACGCAAGAGAGACAATAATTTTGGGTTACATGTTGTTATTGGTGGTACACTCGGATGCTATAGTCTCTAGCCCACTCATAAATATTCGTGGACTGTACGTATTTCCAATTATGAAAGTATATCTCTTGAAAAGGATTTATGAATATAATTGTGTTTACAATAAAGGGAGATGGGCCGTTTTTCTGGGTCACTTTCTCCCTCATGTTTAGCCCCATTAGTTTTCAGATGTTAAGATGTTTGCCCCATTTCTTCGTCAATATTTAGACCTTTCGTGCTATTTAGGTGTCGATGTTTTCCCTGGCGAACGATACTGAGCCTGTAATGTTGGAAGAACCGGACCTTCGGCCGGGAAATTTTTCTACCGAAAAATTGACAAATTAATCTAGAAGTGGGATCTATTGGATGATTTTGTTTTAATTTGATGGAGGTGTAGGAAGGAAACTAGACAAATAATGAATACATGCACAAATCGCCCAAAAAGTTAACCATCCCCCCTTAACTACAAATCTATACATACTATTAATTGAAAAGCAAGTTCTATCCAAATTTCAATACAGCTACAGTGCATTCATTCGACATTTATCGACAGGCCCCGCCCGCTTCCACCAGCGCCGTAGACGAAGTAGAGCTTATCATACCGCAATCTCGGACAAGTCACTTGTCACCTTACCACGGAGCTGATAAGAGCTCCAAGTAAAATTAATTATACGATGTAAGAGCGCTTTAATACATGCATATTTGCAGTTATTCTTTACTATACAATATTACCATATACCATAGTACAGATAAGTAAACTCCATTACCATTGTTACCTCGTCTACTTGGGCAGAGCAGAGGTAGAAAATTATTAAGCTAGGCTTAGCAAGCGACTGCGTTTGGGTGTAATCAAATATTACACCCAAACGCACCGTACCCTATACTATAGGGTACCGTAACCGTAATGCCTCTCCCTCCCTCCCTCTCTCTCTCTCATATTGTGAAGTGATCAAAGTTGTCAATGGTCCAAGTATGGGTGAAAGCCGTTGCTGGTAAACTGGTGAATGAAAGACTCCTTCAATCTTCCTGCCTTGAGTTCTGATCTTATTAATTAATGGCTGTGAAACTTTCGTTGCCTCAGAGGTTTTCTTCACCACCACATCAACTGGCTCAGTTTTCTCCTTATCAAAATACATGAATACATTCAAGACAATATTCCTGGCTTGACTGACAAGTCGGGGAGAACCAGCAGGTCTGCCAGGGGTATGGGCAGGAGACGCCATCTTCCCCCTTCAGAAGACAGGAGGGAACTGAACTCAGTGAACTGACGTTTGAATGGCAGCTCAGTGACAGTTGAAACCTTGAGAGAGAAGCGTTGCCAATGTAGCTTCCTTACCGCTAGATCAAAAAGTATTTACTTGAACAAGGGAATGGAGCTGTTAAAGACAGGCTCCAGTCTTAAAATTTCTTTCTCACTCGTTGATGTAGAAAGGTAGATGGTTTTGTAGACCATATTTAATAATTTAAAATTATAAATAAATATTGACTTGATCTAGCGGCAAAATTTTACACCTAGCAATAAGAATGCTGGCTATACTCCGAATCTTTTAGCACATGTTATCAATATTGGAGTAATATTCTAGCAATATTAGGTAGGTATTTACTAGTTTGTATTCTTCTAGTTACTTCTGCAAACAGATTAAATAATATTTTTGTGCTGATTTGGTAACCCTGTTGGACACCCGTACCTCGCACAGTCATGCCAGCCGTATGATAACGGTTGGGGAAGTGGGCGGGGCCTGTCGATATATGTCGAGTGAATGCACTGTAGTTATAATTGCATACAGAAAAAACATCGGGTTATAGAGACTATGGTTTCCGACTGTACCGAAGATGAAACAGTATGGTAGAGGTGGTAGCAGAGTGTGATAATCTGATAAAGGGGAACGAGGGAAAATTATTGTGGTAGTTGTGGCACAGTTAGAGGCAAACACTGATCGCATTAATGGTGGTGATGATGTTAGTAAGTAGATGATGTACTATTTACGGTTTAGAAGTTATTGTGGATCGTACCGAAGATTAAATTACGTGGTGGTGGTGGCAGTAGAAATTGTTAGTGTGGAGATAGAGGCACAAAGTATAATAATTGGGGTAGTTTTGGTAGTAGTAAAATTAAAACTTACTTGTTATATTGCTGATAGTTAATATGGTTTTAATGTTGGTAGTGGCTTTGATTTAAAGTATGGTGTACTGCATATGCTCTTATTACACAGTCGGCCAAATATGTGATGTCGCGACATCAAGTATATTTCGATCAATAATTGGTCTCATAACTATCTATGCATTCATTCATCGTTTCGCGTGAGATATAAAAACATGTTCCAATCTTTATACACCCTATTCAAAATCTGACAGACATTAATACAGCATACAGCATACAGCATACAGCGAGCAAAAAGTAATGACATCGGAGACACGACTTATTTGGCCAATTGTACAATGTGATAGTAGTGATAACCTTTATTGGGGGAATTGACAAAGAGGAACATGTTATATATGCTACTGTAGTATTAATTGAGACAAGTGAGAGCCCCTCCTTCTACTATTGATGGTGACTGGAATAATATGATTATGATATGGGAGTGCCATGGTGATATATTGCTAGAGCTCTGGGAGTTGAGAAAGAGGAACAAGTTACAAAAAAAAAAAATATATATATATGTATATATATATTGTAGTCTTAATTGTGACAAGTGAAGCCATTAGTTGTATAATTGATGGTGTCCGTAATAATAGGATGTGGCGTTGGTGATATACTGCTAGAGTGTAGGTAGAGAAGTAAGGGATAATAAGTGGGATAGTTTTCGATAGTGGCAGGAATCAACCGTCCCCATTGTTTGATTTATGGTAATGGAGTATTCCTGGTAGTAAAGGGAATATATATATTTTTGTATGTGGTAAAGATGATGAATAATGCAGTGGTGGGAACTTATAGAATAGTAGAGACTAACAAGGGAGAATAGCTGTGGTAAATCTTATCAGTTGCAGAAAACAAGCCAGTTGTACTATTGGTAGTAATGGGTGTAGTGTTGGTGTATGAACAGTAACAGGGAAGGATCTGTATATATAGTATTATCGGTAATAACAAAGATGCAAAATGAAACCGTGGTGATAACAATTATTCTGGTACTAGGCATAGAGGAACTATTATAGTAAAGGTTTTTGTGAAAAATGTGGTACTGGTGGCAGTGAATATAGTCGTATTGATAACTTTACAAAATATGTGATAACGAGAATGGTGGTTGAAGAAGAGAGAAAAAAAATCGAATATATCAAGTGAATTAGTTTTGGTAATGACATATGTTAAAGCTACTTGTGGTATAGTTGGTACTGGATATACTGTAAATCTTATTGTAATTTAAGTATTATATTTGAACAATGAAAATGGTGTGCGAAGAAGAATATATGGCAGTTGAGAAGAAAGAACACAGGGATACAATTGTGACAGTTATGGTAGTGGCAAGACAACACTAATTGAACTATTGGTGGTGAGGGTATTAATTGCATCATTGGAAGGTGAGATCCTGGCTTGGGCTTAGGTAATACCATGGATTCTAACGAAGAAGGAATAACGGGAAAATGCTGGTCCTAGAAATTGTGGTAGTCGAGGCAAGAAAAATGAAAGAAAAAGAAAAAAAAGACATATTAATTGCGGTAGGTTTGGTAGTGGTAGGAACTAAACATAATTTGTTCTAATGGTGTTAGTGAAGTTAGTTGTCTATGTGAACAATTATTTATTTGGTATTATGGGTGGCAACGAGGATGAAAACATTTGGTGGATGTGGTAGATTGTCGTAGTTGAGGTGAAGGAAGAAAGACAAATAATGGTGGTGGTTTTGTTATGTATGTATGTATGTACTCTGGCACTTACCCCATTTTTCCTTTTTCCGTTGTTTTGTTTGTGTGGGGAGGGGGGGGGGGGGGGGATGGCCGATTCGAGACAGAGCTCGAACATGGACATCACAACACAGCAGAACAACAGAACAACACACAAACTCACACACATATAGGTCGTCCAGGAGAAATACCCAGAGCCCCAGGCCCATTTGGGGTCTCCAGCTAGATTCCCAAGTCCCAGATATATACATTACCTGTATTGAATTTTTGGTAGAATTTGTGATGATGATAATGTTGGTTGAGATAGAGTAACAAGCGGAAAACATATTTGTGGTCGTGATGATAGTGTTAGGAACAAAGACTACTTGTACTATTGGTGTAGTGATTACAACAGAGCTATAGTGGTAGTTGATATAAGAACAAATGGAAACCCTAATTGTGGTAGTTCTGGTAGCAGGGGTTGTGTTATAGGTAGAGCCAGCGAACTTGACAATAGTCTTGACCCCTTAACTTCGTAGAACTCGAAATGAATGAAAGCAATCGGGCTGACATTTCTATCATTTGGGAAGAATCCACCAGGAAATAGGTACGGATATTTACAGCAATTTTGCTCTAGGAGTCTAGGCCCTTTTGAGTTACAGAGAGATCAAGGGTCAATATTATTATTGGCGCTACCTATATAGTTGGTATAAGAACAAATGGATAGTTGTGGTAGCAGGGGTTGTCTTAGTCGAAAATAATAAGTGTAGTAGATTTGATAGCAGAGATTGTAGTAGTTGAGATAGATAAAGGAGAACATATTGTGGTATTTTTGGTAGCAGAGATTGTGGTAGTTGTGATAGAGAAAATATTAGACAATAATAATTGTGTTGGTTATAGTAGAAGAGAAATAGTTGAGCTAGAGAAAGAAGGAGAAAAATAGTTGTGGTAGATTCGTTAGCAGAGATTGTGGTAGTTGAGATAGAAAACAGAGGAGAAAATAATAAATGTGGTAGATTTGTTAGCAGAGATTGAGGTAGTTGAAGTAGTTGAGGTAGAAGGAGAACAAAATTGTGGTAGATTTGATAGCAGATATTGTGGTAGTTCAGATACATAAAGAAGGAGAAAATAGTTGTTGTATTTTTGGTAGCAGAGATTTTGGTAGTTGAGATAGAGAAAGAAGGAGAAAATAATAATTGTGTTTGTTTTGGTAGTGGTGGAAACAAACCCTCCCAATTGTTTCCCCTGGGGTCCAATTACTTCCCTTAGAACAACTTCCACCGTCTTCAAGGCAGGCTGATTCTCTCTCTCTCTCTCTCTCTCTCTCTCTCTCTCTCTCTCTCTCTCTCTCTCTCTCTCTCTCTCTCTCGTTCTCTCTCTCTCTTTACTAGAAATAAGTCCTGACCACTTCGTTTGGATCGCAAGGTCTGTGTGGCTAGTGTATCTTTGTAAATATCTCTCTCAAAACATCAGCTCTTAACGACCACCATATAGATCCATCCATCTATCAATCAATCTGCCTCTCAAACTATGTACAGTATATATCTATCATTATTTCTATGTATCTATTTATCTATCTATCCATCTATCCTTATCTATCTATCTATCGATCTATCTATTTATCGATCTATCTATTTATATATCTATCTATCTATTTATCTATATCTATTTATCTATTTATCTATCTATCTATCTATCTCGATCGATCAATGACCACCAATACTCATAACTCAGCTTCTTAAGGGGGTAGAACTCGCTTTTTCTGGACCCCTTTCTCCCTCATGTTTAGCATATGAGTGTTGAGGTTTTAAGACGTTCGTTCCGTTAATTTGGCGATATTGAGTCATTTCGCCCCATTTCTTTATCAATATTAAGACCTTTTGTGCCATTTAGGTGTCGATTTTTTCCTGGCGAGCGATAGCGAGCCTGTAATTATAGAAGTAACTGGCCTTTGGCCGGGACTTTTTTCTACCAAAAAATGTACACATTTATCTTGAAAGGGGGTCTAGGGGGTGTTTTTCTTAGCTTGATGGAGGTCTAGCGAGGAAACTTTAAAAACAAATGAATACATTAATTAATAGACAAAAAAACCGGCCACTACCCCCCCGTAACGTTCACCCAGGCTGTCTTCACTGAGGAGAGTATAAACCATTTTATTTTTACTGATCTATCCATCTCTCTACTAAACTATCTACATTATATCTAACTATCCATCTATTTATCTATCCATCTATTTATCTATCCATCTATTTATCAATCCATCTATTTATCTATCCATCTATTTATCTATCCATCTATTTATCTATCTATCTATCTATCTATCTATCTATCTATCTGTCTGTCTGTCTGTCTGTCTGTCTGTATCTATCTATCTATCTATATGCCTATCTATCTATCTATCTATCTGTATATTCATCTACCTTACTCCAAAGATATATAACCACCACAAGGTCATAACTTCCATCCACGGCACTGGAGAACAGATAGCCAATTAAATATTACTCATCTATCTATCAGTCTACATATCAATCAATCAATCTATGTTAATATATGTATTTATTTAGCTATAAAACTACTGTATATCTACATATGTTTCCATCTATACACCTACCCCTCCATTCATCCATCCCTCCACTCACCCATCCATCCATCACCATCCACAATAACAACAAACTAGAGCCGGTACCACACGAGAGCTTTTATAGTCAACATTCGATGATCAACATTTTGTTGGCAACATTTCTGGAATATTTTGCACTGTTATCGAAAACTAGACTGATTGTAGATGAATTTGGGCGACATAAATGTATACGATGTGTTGTTTTGCCGGGCTATAGTAATTACAGCTCGTGATATAGTCTTTACTAAAATCCAGATATGGACTCATAGACCGTAAATAAACTCAACAGGAACTCCCCGAACACGTTCTTAATATCACAATAAGTATTCAACTAGGTACTACAGAACTCAATGACAACACACAGGAGAGTTGTACACACACGTTTATTCAAAGGCATAGAAATATTATCTTCACTTATGGGCTTGGTTTATATGGGTAATTCAGGCTATAGTATTACCTTAATAATTATGGGAATTATAAGGTAATAGGCGAATATATGCTAGCAGAATAGATCAAGGTGAGATCAATGTTAATTCAGCGTTGGTAATAAATAAACAGGAAATATGCAATTAAATAAACACGTGACTTATAGTATCAACCCTTAATAATAATAATGATGCGGGTCGAGTGTCTTGCGTAAATGGAACAGCAATAAAGATAAAGATGAATATTCTCGATAAGAGAATGAGTGAATTGAGAGTAAAACAACTACACACGCAATGAGCGAGATGTACTGGGTGGGGCGCAGGCGCTTGAGCTAGGTAGGGCTCTTCTGGTAAACGTGACCTTTAATCAGCTAGCGTGTCAGGTCAATAACTTTACTGCGCGGTTGGAAAATACAATTCTGGTTTGTGTAAATATGAACTTATTCTCAGAGATAATACAATGAAACTGGGATTAAGGTATTGCTTATTTACTTTCACAATTTACTATGTATGTAACTCAAATTAGGTAATTTATGAGTTGAACTGTATATTCACTTCAATCGAACGTATGTAATAATTACGAACTCGGTCGAGGAATTCAGATTTAAAGTTATTAATATAATTATAACTGAATTAAGGAAGAATAAATATTAACTGGATATAAAGACAAAGTCTAAATAATCAAAGGTGATTAATTAGTAGATGTCTTGGCAACGCTTATAATGGTAATAGCGTAGGAAATAAATTAACAAGATATTACTTATGTTAACAGTGACGCACAAGACGAAGTTGTACCATGAAAATACTCAGAAGGGTATTAACAAGAGATCTGACCGGGTTAACAGAGTCTTGTGAAGAATTCACCTTGACAAGTTAGTGGTGTATTCGAGATGATGGAAGATTTAGATAAAAGACTCTATGCAATGCTAGAATTCCTAGATCATATGAATCAAAATTATCTACATCAATACACGCATGCACGAAGATACTAATTCACATTATAATTACAACAAGTAATCGTATGAGAAATGGGGGACTTGGAAAGTATATAACTGGGGTAATGATAAGTTTTACACTAGGATAAATTAAATATGAAATTGGGCGTAGGTTTTAGGTAATTAGTTATGAATTAAGAAGGGGAATCAAGACACGAAATACACGTCGACCTCAACTTACAACATACATAACAGAATACATATATAAGGAAAATCTGTGAGTACGTGGCGTGATAAATGAATGAACACAAATATATAACGTATGCGTAGGACGTTCTAGAGGGTATTTAAACAGGAGTAATATAGGATCTTGAAGACAGATCTTAGACAAGAATTACTATTAATTTCAGAAGGATTAACAGGTACGCAATTACAAGATCTTGGGCACAGATCTGTTTATAATCACACGCTTACACGATTCACATATTTTAACCTATACCTCGACAACAATAATCACAACTCAAAGATATACAGAGACACTTAGGGTAAGTTTGGAGGGTAGTGAGTGAGCAGGGCTGGCCGACGTAGAGCGTAGGTTCTAGGGCAGCACCTCAAGTGGGTAGGGTGTCACTCGGGCAGTACTTCGAGTTCCAGACGTCAGAGGGTACCACAGGTCGAGCACTTTCACTTGCAGGGGGCCAGGGCTGGGGCAAGCTTTGGCTGTGGTTAGCTGTCCTGTCCTTTTCAGGCTAAGTACAGTACCGAAGTGGAGGTTTGCATGCTTTTCTCCTAAATCTTTGAAGCAATATCTGACTTAATTCTTGACTCTCGTTTATACAGTCTCGTGGCAATAGGGGTATTGTGAATTCGTTGTGATGGAGTTGTGAGGTTAAATACTAATAGTAGACATGGCTGGGTAATAGATATAGGTGTACTTGTATACTAGGTAACATATGCATATCATAGAAAGTCTTTATTTATCCTATTCTGTGAGAATTCTTACTTCTTAGGATTACATCATTCTCCAGACTCTTAGGATTACATCATTCTCCAGACTCTTAGACATACTGGTGTATTGCTGGCCTATTAGTGCTTCTTGTCTGGAGGTTATTGGATCTACCGGACCGGCATAACTGGTATTCCTGTTCAGGTCCATTTATATCTGAAAGCTTCTGGTCGCTGGTGTTCAACTTGCATAAACAATGCTTCATCATATTGTAGATCTGGTGATGGAAGGAATGCTGGCCTGTCATTGGCTGGTGTCGTTTGAAGGCAGGGCTGTGGTTGGCTGGTGCAGTTTCCCATGCTCATAACTGCTGCTTGGGGTGAAAGAAACCGAGGGGCTCTGGGTGATAGAGGTGGCTCCTGCATTTTCTTACTTCTTCGTTGCTTCCTGGTGATGGGTTTGTCTGGCTGACCCAGCTGCAGACTGGCAATTCTGCAACTGGTTGTTGCATGTGGTGGTAGCAACCCGTCATTTCAGATGTTTGCCTCATAAGCTGCCAGACCAGTGTTGAGGATAAATGTTGAGGGAAAAAGCGCTCGTGTGATACCGGCTTAAGTAACCACCACCCCTCATAACAAAAGTTCTCAAGAAAAGGGGGGTTGGGGGGGAAGTTTGCTCCTTAGATCTCGATCAAGCTTTAAATACACCCCCAAGACCCTCCTCCGTGATAAATGTGTACACGTTCCGGTAGATATATGCCCCGGCTGAAGTCCAGTTCCTCTTACATTGTAGGCTCGCTATCGCTCGCCAGAAAATGATCGACACCTAAAAGGCACGAACAGTCTTAATATTGACCTAAGAAATGAAGCGTAAAGAACATATATTTTCGCCAAACTAATGGGGCGAATGTCTTATAGTCTCAAAACTAGTCAGGCTAAACATGAGGGTGAAGGGGATCTATTAAAATATACAGCCCTTAACCCCTTCTGTACAGGCCACGTCTTTTTATGTTTATTCTAGCTATATTTAGACGATTTGGTGTAGTTTAAGAAGAATCTGTGGTAGTGAATATGGTTAAGTGGGATAGTTCGAAGCCTGTTAATGGCTGAAGGTCCCTTTTAAACTGAATACAAGCGTCTAATTGTAGCCCGAATAAAGTTAAAAGGACGGCACGGTAATGAAAGGGTTAACGCTTACCTTACCCTTCGTCAGTAATCTTAAAAATGTGTTTCCCTTTGCAGCGCCTAATAACGAACGAATATTGTGGGAATGAGTGTTTTTATTGTTTGTCTACGTGGATGAGGGAGACAAAAGGCAGAGCTTCCTGTGACAAGTGCCTCCCCCAAAGTTGAAAAAGTAAGATTATTATATATTATTTTGGGGGGACGGTCAGAGAATACACAGATTATCACTCCCGTTTCTCAAGGTAATCTCATTTTCCAATTTATTTCGTCCATTAACGGCTCAGCGAAGGGAAAACATATGTTTAAGAATACCACTCTAAATCTCCCAACATAGCATAGTTTGGCGTACTTTTATTTAGGGGGCCGGTGGCTAGGAATCCTCCTCCCCTTGTAACAAATTTCCTACACAACAAGACAGAGTAAGGGGCAAGGGAACGCTAAAGTAGTCCTGGACCATGAGAATTGGGGGCTAATGTCCTCCCTAGATACCTCTAAAAAAAAAAAAAAAAAAACACACAACCCGCTCTCGAGATAAATTGCTAAGCTCCTCCTAAATTAAAGGCTCACTATTGCTCTCCAGGAAAAAAAAAACATTTCATCTAGAAGGCATGAAAGGTCTTAAGATTGACAAATAAGTGGGACGAAGGGTCTGAAAATCGCCATTTTAACGAGGTGATCGGTTTAGGATCTCTAAAGTAATGGTTATAAACTTGAGGGAGAAGGGGAACCAGAACAGACAAGCCCCTCCACTAAAGCCTGTTTTGCTTGTGAGTTAAATATAAATGTGTAAATGATGCCAAAGTGACCTAATGTGCGCAGCGTATAGGAATAGACTATAAGGGATTATGCCAACAAAATAGTAGTTTGATATTAACCCGTTCAGCACGATGACGTAATTTACCTTTGATTCTGGCTAACATTAGACAAATGTATGCAGTTTAAAAAAGGACTTATGGTATTACGAGGGATTACTGACCTCGTATATACTTCGAGTATTAGAGATATATTAAAAGCTAAAGAAAAGCTAAACAAAATGGTAACCAGTACACGAGGCATAACAAGAAAATCGCCTAATGGTAACCATTACGAGGTAAAATTACGTCCTCGTGCTGAAGGTAAAGAGGTAGGCATAATACATAACAAGGTAGTAGCTTTGTGCCTAATTAATATTCAAGTATTTTGTAAGACTAGCTCGCTTATCCCCCTTGAAAAAATAATAAGTGGACGTAACAAAGAGAATAGTAAAGCAAAGGATTCCACGTACTGTATTCCCATAGAGAACAGGGCAAGTTTATTAGCTGTGTCTTGGTAGAAGGGCCACTTAAATATTATATGAAGGTGTGTGTGTGTGTGTGTGTGTGTGTGAGAGAGAGAGAGAGAGAGAGAGAGAGAGAGAGAGAGAGAGAGAGAGAGAGAGAGAGAGAGAGAGAGAGAGAGAGAGAGAGAGAGAGAGAGAGAGAGAGAGAGAGAAAGCTATAAAGAGGGGTAGAGGAAGAAACACACAAACACATTAACAGAGAAAGAGAGAGAGGGGGGGGGGGTAAAGCTAGAAAGGGGGGTATCGGAACACAAACACAAACACAGAGCCACATAAACAGAGAGAGAGAGAGAGAAACAGAGAGAGAGATGTTCGTGCTTAGATACAAATATGAAACAGTTAAGGGGAGATGGGTCGTATTCCTGGTCCTCCTTCTTCCTCATGTGTAGCCCCATTAGTTTTCAGATGTGGTGACGTTCGGCCCATTAGTTTGGCGATTTTAAAACCATTCGCCACCTTTCTTTGACAATATTATGAATGTTCGTGTCATTTTGGTGTCGATGTTTTCCTGGCGAGCGATAGCGGGCCTGTAATGCATGAGGAACCGGCCTTCGGCCGGGAAATTTTTCTATCTCAAAAATGTACATATTTTGATCTTGAAGGAAGGTCTTGGGGTGTGTTTTTATAAGCTTGCTGGAGGTCTTTGGAAGAAACTAAAAGTATGATATAAAGATATATACATGAGCAATTGATACGCCCATCACCCCTTAAGATGTGTTTAGACTATGAATGGCTAGTCACGATAAAAATAGTTCTCATCAACTGATAGCACTATACCCTGTTTTACTTCATCTGACGGTAAATTGGCATGTCCTTATCATTATTACTCCCCTATTACGTAGTTTTTATAGCGAATTATGTTGTTAATTATGAGGACTGGACATTAATAGGGCAAAGATATGTAGAAGTTTCATATTTTTCCCTTCACTATCGATAAATCAGTTGCAATGGGATTCAATTTATTGTCAGCTGAAATGAAACCGACTTTAGTGTAATTTCATCTTTAATTAAGACCATAATAAGCTTACCTTTTATCTTATTTACCAGCATCATGTATACAGAAAAACCTGTATATTATCCCTTACCTCCTTGTACATTATGTTGCATTTTGACAGTCTATTCTGGCTATCATTAGACGATTTTATTCAGAGTAGAAACAGTGTATCGAAGTTAGAGGGTTGATGGGGCCAGTCTTTACCCTTGTATTTCCCACAGAACCTTCCTAAGCTGTATACGATCGCCTGATGATAGCCAGAATAAACTATCAAAAGGTGTCATGATCCGCAAAGGGTTAATGGAATAATTTGTAAAGTTTGCGCAATTGACCACTTTCGACTTTCAGGTTATAAGGAAGTTGGAACCGTGAACATCGATATTAAACAGAAACGCAATAATAATGTACGTTTCTGATGAATATATGGTATGGTGAATTGGGTTTTATGGATTTATAAATGTACTACGACCGTATTTTACCTGAAAATTATGTTAAATATCGTTGTCTACAGCTCCAACTTCCTTATATAACGAAACTCGCACGATGGCAATTATTTATTCACAACATATCCTGCACCGAACTAAACTAAAGCTGCACACAAGGTCATAAGGAAGCCCGATAGTCGCTGGAAAGAAAAACAATAGCCTGATTCGTATTGTAGGCTATACGAGATTTGAAATGTGTGTGTATTAGCATGACGTCTGTTTGTATTATCAATTATATTCCTATTTGGATATCGAATTTGAATATGCGTTTTATAGATTTATAGGATTTCGTATATTATATTCATTAATTTCTTTACACACTTATTTTAATTTTAGAATCGTGTATTTGAAGGACAAATAAAAACGACTAATAACAACGTTTAAACATTGCCTCGACTTACATTGTTTTTGCGTAGTCAATACATTTTGAGATCATGCATGAAATCCCTTAATGTAAATAAGTATACAATATGTTAGGCCAGACAACGTTTTGTTAAGTAATGTTTTGATCATGCTATATATTTGACTGGGCCAGGTTAAACTTAGATGGAGAAACTTAGAGAATGACGAGATACTTCAGGATAACATTTGCTAGATATAAATTGTAATAATTATAGCCTATTTAGGCAAAGTTTGGTTTAGTTATATGTCCACCATTCTTTAACTGTCTACGTGGTGCGATGCATAAGGTGTTGATTTTCGGTGTGAGCATCCTGGATTCGAATCCACGGACTGCCACATGTGTTTGTAAATTTCATTAATCGATTTTAGGAGTATAGTTGGTTGTTGGAAGGAACATAATAATTGATATTGGTTCAGGGGTAATTTATCGAGAGGACTTCCCTAGTGGTTAAGGCCCCATTAATTGCTCTTTCCATTCACATATGCATAGCCTACGTGAGTTGCAGTTGGGATGTGTGTACATGCTTAGATTGATATGCAGGATTCGAAGTTGCATAATAAATCGTAGGCAGTGTCCACCATTCTTTAACTGTCTACGTGGTGCGATGCATAAGGTGTTGATTTTCGGTGTGAGCATCCTGGATTCGAATCCACGGACTGCCACATGTGTTTGTAAATTTCATTAATCGATTTTAGGAGTATAGTTGGTTGTTGGAAGGAACATAATAATTGATATTGGTTCAGGGGTAATTTATCGAGAGGACTTCCCTAGTGGTTAAGGCCCCATTAATTGCTCTTTCCATTCACATATGCATAGCCTACGTGAGTTGCAGTTGGGATGTGTGTACATGCTTAGATTGATATGCAGGATTCGAAGTTGCATAATAAATCGTAGGCAGTGTCCACCATTCTTTAACTGTCTACGTGGTGCGATGCATAAGGTGTTGATTTTCGGTGTGAGCATCCTGGATTCGAATCCACGGACTGCCACATGTGTTTGTAAATTTCATTAATCGATTTTAGGAGTATAGTTGGTTGTTGGAAGGAACATAATAATATAAGGTGTGTCAATGGGTTATATTCGATCGGATCAAGTAAATTGTTTTAAACCATCCTTGACTTGGTTAGGTACAGTCGTCAGGATTAATTCGTTTCAGTTTCCCTGGACTAAGGCGTTAGTAGCACTGCACGATGAAGAGGTATCCCCTCCACCTCCTCTCCTTGTTGTTACCATACCCCCACCTAGACCCTCCCATTTTCTCTCCGACCCCAGAACTACACCCACCCTCCCTCTGGACCAATGTAAGTAGCGGGGTACCCCAGGGATCGGTACTAGGACCAATTATCTTTCTAATTTACATCACCGACATAGATGAGGGTCTCACCTGCACAATCTCAAAATTTACTGACGATACAAAAATTGCAAATAGCGTACTCTCAAAATAACGAGTAGACGATATGCAACACAATCTAGATAAGTTGTCATGTTGGGCCCAAATTTAGCAAATGAGTTTCAATGCGGATAAATGTAAAGTACTACATATCGGATACCAAAATGAGAAAGCAAACTATTTGATGAATGACACTCAGCTTAAGAATGTAAACAGAGAAACTGATCTGGGAGTAACAATATCGAGTAACCTAAAACCGAGTCAACAATGTTCAGAAGTTGTTAAGAAGGCAAACAAAATAATTGGCTTTATAGGCAGGTCATTTGAGTATAAATCCAAAGACGTTATCCTAACCCTTTACAATTCCTTAGTCCGCCCTCTTCTGGAATACTGCGTTAAATCCTGGTGCCCTTATTACCAAAAAGATATAGACAAGCTAGAACGAGTTCAACGTAGAGTTACCAAAATGATACCTAGCCTAAAGAACAAACCATACGAGGAGCGTCTTAGAGAATTAAATCTATTTCCTTTAACCCAGCGCAGATTGAGAGGCGACTTAATTCAAGTGTTCAAAATCATCAAAGGCATCGACAATATGAACTGTAGTAAATACTTCACTATCGACCAATCTAATTACACGCGGGGAAACGGTTGCAAAATTATTGGTAAATCTTTTAACTCACACGAAGCTAAGAATTTCTTCTTCAATCGAGTTGTCAACTTATGGAATAGGCTTCCCCGAGATGTCATAGACTGCAGCACTGCTGATTCATTTAAACTCCGCCTAGACAAATATCTCGCATCAAACCCGCGACTGACTGCGTTTGTAAATGAATAACTTTATTTTATCCTTCCCTCATTTACTAACCCATCTGTCCCCTACTAACTTCCTAATCCTGCCACGGACATTAGTTCCAGGGCAGTAGTTCCCTTTCCAATGTTCTCTTACCCACTCTAACCCACTGTTTGGACACTTGATCCTCAGTGTTTTGGAGGACAAGCAGCCATAGAAGGGTCACTAGACCTGTTGTTGCTTCATTTCTTTTGTACTCCTTTGTACTCCTTTGTACTCCTTTATACTCCTTCTCTCACTGTCGCCCAGTTAGGGGCTACTTCTGTACCTCACCAATTGCATGTATTTCGAACACCTAATGAAGGAATGCAATGCATCATAGGCAGAGTCAAGTATTAGCTTTACTAAATGTGAAAGAAAGAGAGACAGAGATAGAGATAGAGGGGGAGAGAGAGAGAAAGCGGGGGGGGGGGGAGTGTTCGCCGAAAACCTTACATATAATAAGAGTGATTCATATCGATACATTTACCATTGACCCCTGAAAGTTTCATACCGATGTACTGATGGTTTAGTACTGTATTATACTCTAATATCGCTGCCAAACTAACCCACGTGAAGTTATATTTAATTTTCATCGTTGTAATGGCTCAGTCTGGACTACGTAACCAGATTGAGACAACGAGGACCGTCTATGTCAATTCCACCATGAGTCTCTCCCATCAATGAACACACAAAGTAAACTATTCAAGTATTTTTTTTTTTATACAATTACTAAGTACTATTATTACTACTTATTAGCACCGTATACAGGAAAGTACTATTATTACTACTTATTAGCACCGTATACAGGAAAGTACTATTATTACTACTTATTAGCACCGTATACAGGAAAGTACTATTATTACTACTTATTAGCACCGTATACAGGAAAGTACTATTATTACTACTTATTAGCACCGTATACAGGAAAGTACTATTATTACTACTTATTAGCACCGTATACAGGAAAGTACTAGTATTACTACTTATTAGCACCGTATACAGGAAAGTACTATTATTACTACTTATTAGCACCGTATACAGGAAAGTACTATTATTACTACTTATTAGCACCGTATACAGGAAAGTACTATTATTACTACTTATTAGCACCGTATACAGGAAAGTACTATTATTACTACTTATTAGCACCGTATACAGGAAAGTACTATTATTACTACTTATTAGCACCGTATACAGGAAAGTACTATTATTACTACTTATTAGCACAGTATACAGGAAAGTACTATTATTACTACTTATTAGCACCGTATACAGGAAAGAAAAATTGCTTAATAAAATTCACCACAAATCTCTCTTCTTCCAGACAGTTCAGGACTCATTAAGTGTAAACAGCCAATTTTCCAATAAATGCTATGAATTATTGCCGAGAATGTGCCCAGTGAGTCGGCCATGTGACTTCATTACGCTAACACAACAGTCATCCTCTTAACGGAGCTCTCTATCCAATCAATCGGCCATATTGTTTTCCTAATTGGCCATAATGTAAACTACTGTATATAAACGGGAAACGAACTACCCTCAGGCAAGGTTTTCGAAAAGAGGCTCCAGGCTTGAAAATATTACTTGACATAAGCAGGCTTAATAATCTTGAAGGGTTGATAACGAATATATTTATTAGTGGCCCCTCCATCATTGACGAACATGCCTATTACATAAGGCATCCTCTTCAAACACTAATCCGCCGTAGTTTGAATCTACCGCGCAGAGCATTTAAAAACTGAGGAGCCTTCATCATGAGCGCACGCGACCTCACTCATGGCTTCAGTCATTATGAATTGGGTTCTCACTACGAAAAAACTTCGTAAAAAATAAAAACAAAAAGAAAATAAGAATAACTATCCAATAAGCTTTCCATCATATCGTGGATGTACTTGTGTGGATTTCTGACCAGACGCTGAATCAGGCGTCATTCCTCCTTCTTTGCTCTGCGCTCAGCCTGCCCGGACGTACCTTTCAGGCTCCGCTGGTTCCGCATTCGTGGCGTCCCTAGTGAGTTTTTTCTCATTTGTTTACTCTGGGATGTATCGAGTAAGGTTAGGATAGGCGTAGCAGGAGTGTCCTGGGCTGGTTGCCCGCAGTGCAATGTATTTTGGGTCGTATGTATGGGGCATCTATTTCGGATGTACCCTCGTGGTCCTGTTGTGGACACGTGAACTTTTCACAGTTGGGTTAGTTGGTGATGCAGGCGGCTTTCATTACGCGTTAATTATTGCTGCCTTTTATCCTTCTGATGAGATAAGCTGTGTGTTTGCTGACGTTCCCAGCGTATTTTTCTTCACTTAGTGAAGTTTTTTCTGGGTCCGTGTCAGGCTTCCCGGGGTGGGAAGTTATCGCTTCGGTGGTGTGTTGGCGGTGGTTCCTGTTGTGATATTCCAGTGTGTGTTTATATTTCAACTATTTTCATGCCGTCTACCTAGGCCTAGCCAGCCGCTCGTAGCTTTGCCACATGTCTAGTGTTATTATTTATTTTATAAATATGCCCTACTGTGTCATGTGTATCCGGGTTTTAGTTGTGTATTGGCTAATTCCTCGGACTATATTTGTTTCCTGGTTTAGTTGTGTATTGGCTAATTCCACGGATTATGTTGTGACCTTGGTTAGTCGTGCGTGTCTCTCCTCGTGTCGTATTGTTCAGATGGTGTCTGTTCAGGGTGGGGTTTGCCTTCCGGCGGGTTTTTCTCGGTTTCACCATGAAAAATCCTGACCGATGAGCAGTGTTGGGCCACACGTGGTTTTTAACACTGGCTGGTTCCCCGGCGAGGGGAGGTGTCTGTGGCTCTCCAGGACTGCGTCTCTGTGGGTGCCTGGTTTCAGGCCTCCTTTAAAATTCCCGGCGGGATGGCTGTACCCATCCTTACATATATATTTAGTTATATATAAAGAAACGAAGTTCTTGAGAACACTCGTTTTTTATAGGTTTTTCTACCTGGTTTACGACAACCACGGGGAAAACCTAGCTGTTGTTTAGGCGTTCCTCCCCGGCGATCTTTTACAAAGAAGTGGGGTCAGGAACTTGTGGGGTTAACTTTTAGACTTCTCACCCGGCGGGTGCACCTGAGCAGGGTGGGATAAAACGACTTAGGTCTCTTATAGTTAACCAATCCATTTGAGTGATACTCTGTGTATCGCTGCCTTTACTCTTACGGCAATTGAAGGATCAGTGAGGTTTAACCAAATCGATTTCCACACCCGGCGGGTGCCCCTAAGTAAAGGAACTAAGGAATTTATAAACAAATTCAATTTCGATTAACCTTAATTGGGTGATACTTTCAGTATCGCCGCCTTCTATTTTTACGACGATCGTTTGGGACAATTCGTTAAAAAATCAGATCTCGTATATTCCTGCCCTGGGCTATTCTACTAAAATATTTCAAGGGCCGGCGTCTTTATGAGGGGGGGCTTTGTTACAAAATTGAATCTTGAGACAGTCACCACCTCCTACAGACTATAAGTGCCATACTGGACCATTATATCAGAGGGTATTCTTCATGTTCTTTAGCTAAGAAGATTTGTTTAGCCTCTTTACACCCAGCCGCGTGGCGAGATGTGTTAGCTGTGTCTTTGCATCCCGTTACCCGGCGGGTTATTAACACTTGTATGCGAACACTTGGGTTAACCTTATGAGCATTAATTCCTGGAAATTTTTCTTTATTTTTCCAGAGCTGAGCTCCGGCGGACCAATACAGACCCGGCGGTAGTTCCTCACACCAGTCTCTGTCATGGCTAATGTGACCCCAGTTTTTGCCCTGTGCATTACCCCTACTTGCGCGGGTATCCCAATTTTTGCACATACCCTTTGCATAAGGTGTGTTAGATGTCTAGACCGTTCAAGGGGTCTCTGGGTTACACTTAATTGTTCATTTTGCTCCCAATTAGCCAATAAAGTCCTGTGTGACAATGACAAGACCGCGGCGGTAGCGTTGAGAGAGGTCAGACAACAAATGTCGGCCTACACTACCATTGTCGCACACAAGTCACTTCAATGTGACAACGTCCCACTTTGGGATAAGTTGCTGTCAGAGCACCCTCCCCCTAAACGTACCTCTAGAGTAAGGGGTTTTAACCCTTAATTAGCGGCGAGCAACATAAGTCGAGTTAAATAAAGCTGGACTATGTGGCGGCGCTCGACATAACTCGAGTGGCAATTTCAGCACGTAATGTGGCTGAGAGAGAGAGACAAGTGGTGGCAGGAGACTAGCGAGCGTATGACTGCTCCAGACCACCGCGGCGAACCTACTGACACAAATCTCAGCTCCCTCCTCCCTCTCTCACTCGCTACATACTCAATTATGTACTGAAAGTACCGAATTACCTGCTTTTTGCACTCGCGTTGCACGGTTATTGCAAGAAAACTATCCATCATACAAGGATCGTTATGGTGTCATTCGAAAGCTCTGTTTATGCCCTTTCAGGGATAGGTACTTGTTTTACGTTCTGGGTCTTATTTAGGCATGAAAATGATCACGTAAACAGCCCTATTTTGGCTAAAAACACCCCGCTGTGCGGTACACATAAATAAACCGCATAGGCCGCTCGTAAGGTGTTAAGCCGACAGAGACTAGCCAGGGTTCTGTATCGTCTGTGGATACGTTTAAACGCCCGAGAGAGCCTACTCCCCCGGCAGCCACCTCCTCGTCGCAGGCGAGATCGAGGTCAAGGTCACCCCTCAGACAACGGTCTTCAAGTCGGGCCTCTTCCCCGGCTAGTAAGAAGTGCAAGACTGAAGCTTCCCCCAGTGGCCATGGTGGTGATTCTTCCAAACCTAGGTCTAGTTCGCGGTCACACCGTAGCCACAAATCCTCCAAAAAGGATTCCCATAAGAAGTCCTCTCGACATTCTACTAAGTCTAGTGCATCTCATCGTACCTCTACACCTGACAATGTTTCTGTTACAGCCTCAGAGTATAGTGAAGCGCCTGTCCCTAAACAAGATTTACCTATTGATATTTTAACCCTAGAAATGGAAAGTTCAGGATATTCAATAATTGAGAATGTTTCAGACTCTCAAGAGAGCGTAGGCCAGAGCCTCGGTGTTTGGCGGTTTGCTCAGCCAGGGTCTGACCATCCACGTCCGACTCATACGAGTCACACAGTAGCCGATGTCCACAAGGACGCGGCGACCCCATCCTCTATCCCTGATTTATCTTGGAAACAAGGTGCCCCTGCCTCGGCGGGGTCTTCTCAGGAGGATCGGGAGGAACAAGATGAAGTGTCATTAATTTCAGATAGGGAAGGACAAGGGTCAGGCTCAGGCCTGGACGCCGCCCATGATAATACTAATTCACCTGAAAGTTCTGCACCTAACCAGTTTGTTACAGCACAAGAAATTGATGGGTTACTTACTCATGCTCTATCAAAATTCTTTAATCAACAACGAGAAAACCCCACAATGGACTTGGGGGCTCCCTTGACAGGTTCTGCGGTACGGCCTCTGATAACGTCAATCGATTTATCTAAGATTCCTAACCCTCCTACTCTGTCACCGGCAGGGAGCTCTAAGCCAGCTACGGCGGCATTCACTACGTCAAATGTCAGGGTCATTACGGATGTTAATCCACCCCCTCTAGACAAAGCGCCTCTTAGAAAGGTAGCTATGCCCCTGCTTTATGGGCCAGACGAGTCATGGGTCCCTTTGAACCCCTCTAAGCCAGAGCTTGCCCAGCCTACCTTGTCAGGGGAACTCCCGGTACCACGTGAGTGGTTTATCCAGGGAAATAAGTCTAAGAAATTAAGGGCATTGGATGCCTTGGGTAATGTTTTGGACGTAAATATCAAGGCTATACCTAGTTATTATCATCAGGATTATTTTGTTTATGCATCTAAGCCTGCTTTAACCCCCTGCCTCAGCTTCAAAACTTTTTTCAGACTGGTCTAAGCTGGATGGGTTTAATGATATTAAGGCTCTGTCGGCTATTACTCCTGAACTAGATTTACAGACCGTCACAGACGAGACAGCTAATCCAGTGTTGAAGGTGGGACAGTTGGGACCAGGACCTTGGGTGGAGTGGGAGGTAGAGGCTCAAAACTTTGCAACCACTTTCACTTCTAAATCTTCCCACCAGATCCCTCAGGATACACATTCATGGTTCTCAATGCCGGTAGGTTCTGCCGGCGGAGTTCCGTCAGCTTTATTTTCTTTTTTAGCTGCCCCTAAGATTAATCTTTGTGAACTAAAGGAACCATTCATTACCCCTACCCCTTCTCACCTAGACAGAGAATTTAGGCTAAGGGGAAAAGCTTTCCGCCTGTTTTCACAGTACATAGTTTCTCAACAGGTGGCTAAGTCTTTACTCAGGTCTACTCAGGCAATCGCAGACGCGGATGCTCGAAGATCAGTTGAATTATCCCGGCGTCTGATTCTTCAGTCGTCAATTCAATCCTTAGGTGACATACGCACAGCCTTACTTGAGGCGGTGCGAGCACGACAGGATCTTAGGATGTCATTAGTTCGCAAGCTGCCTGATCGCATTGCTAACCAGGTGGTAATGTCCCCAGTACTTACACCTTCTTTAATGTCCCCTGATGTATGGCGAACAGTGTTTAACATGGCACAGGCCGTGAAGCACAGTCCCGCACAGGCTAAGAAACCCGCATTTAACTTCCCCAAACCTAAGCCTCCTACTAAAGCTCAGCCAGGGGGTTCTAAGCCGTTTCTTCCGCCTAAGTCCTCCCAATCCCCCCTGGGTCAGTTCAGGCATAGACAGAGAGGGTTTTCAGGACAGAGGGGACGCGGCCAGTATAAGCCGGGGCAGGGCCAGTCTTCGGCCCACACCAGCCAGCCGGCGAAGCGTCCAACACCACCAAACCCACCATCAAAAAACTAAAGTCTTTCTCACTCCCAGTGCCTACCTTAGAGCCGGAGGAACCGAGGGAAGTACAGCCGGCGAACCCTTGTCTGCTAACTGGGTCGTTCCGAACGTGTCACCAAGCATGGCCGTTAAAAACCTGGGCACGGATGGTGGCACGCAAAGGCATCACTTGGCAGTGGCTCCGGCGACCTCGCTTACGTCAGCCGACAACGGCAAATTGTGTTTCATTAGAGGTGGAGTTGCTGGTCCAGGAGATGATTGCCAAGAATGTCATCATCCCGGTACCCCCAGATTACCCTGTATTCACGTCAAAACTGTTTTTGGTTCCCAAACGGGACAGTGTTCAGATGAGGCCGGTCGTAGACCTGTCGTATCTGAATCTTCACATTTACAACGAGTCTTTCAGAATGTTAACAGTTCATCAAATCAGGCTAACACTTCCGCCGGGTGGCTGGATGTGTTCCCTAGACCTGACAGACGCCTATTGGCACGTGTCGGTCAACAAAAGATTTCAAAGGTTTCTGGCCTTGAGGGTCAGGCACCAAAATTTTGTTTTTCAGAGGATGCCGTTCGGTTTGAACCTAGCACCTCGATTATTCACGAAACTAGTCCGGCAAGCCCTGATGCCATTGTTAAAACAGGGAATCAGAGTGTTGTGGTATCTAGACGACTGGCTGGTGGTGGCAGAGACACAACAATTATGCATAAAACATGTCAATATCATTTTAAATCATGTCAAAACTCTAGGCTTCAAGGTAAATCTGGTAAAGTCAAACCTTGTTCCCTCAAGAGTAATTCAGTGGATAGGGCTGGTCTGGGACACCGCCGCTCTCACTCTGAGTCAGAGTGTGGACAATCGCAACAGGTTTCGCAGGAAACTGTTCAGGTTTCTTCACAGTCTGACTACGACACGAAGAGTCTGGGAGTCTCTGGTCGGCTCGCTCAACTGGATTCAGCTAACTGTCAAGTTGGGCCGGTTGAAAGTAAAACGATTAATATTGGAAGGCAACAAATATTTCCCACTCTTACCGGCGGGAAAATTATGGCCCATACCAAAATTAATCCACACCTTACTAGCGGTCTGGGCGAAGAGGGAAACATTGCACTCAATCATGTCATGGACCTCTCCTCCTCCAACGGTATGGGTAGACACGGATGCGTCAGGCACCATAGGGTGGGGATTTCAGTCAAATCAGGGGCACCAGGGTCAGGGACTTTGGTCCCACTTAGAAATCTCTCACATAAATGTCAAAGAGTTACTAGTCCCCTTGTATTTCCTTCAGGCTCACGGCCCGGCGTTACGGGGCAAGTCAGTGGCCTTCAGAATGGACAATCTGAATGCAGTTCACTGTATTCAGAAACAAGGGTCAACGAGGTCAAGGAAGTTGCTACTCGTGTCGGAAGAGATTTTTGTTCTAGCCACCAGTCTAGATATTTATCTTCACGCATCTTATCTCCCAGGCGTAGCGAACGTCTGGGCAGACGCTCTGTCCCGGAGACAGAGCACGACAGTAGAATGGGAGCTCAAGCAACCCATTTTCGACCTAATGATTGCGGAGCTCTCCCATCCACAAGTGGATCTTTTTGCGTCCGAGGAGACTCACAAGCTCCCTCTATACCTCACCCGCCGGACGATAACGCCGGCAGGGGGGCCAGACGCCCTAGTGACAGACTGGAACAGATGGAGCTCCATCTATCTGTTTCCGCCGCCAGATGCGTCACTAATGTGCCACGTAGTGAACAAACTACGAGTTTATCGAGGCTTAGTCTCGCTAATCGCGCCCCTGTGGCCAGCGCAGGTGTGGTGCCAGCAGTTAATAATGTGGTGCCCGGACCCGGTATCGCTCCCGGTCGGGTACTTCCACTTAGACACGATTGGCAACCTAGAGACCTCGCTGACTTTTGCATTATGGACATTCAGGAGGCCAAGTGGCTAGCACCATACGGTAGGGATGTGACCAATAAATTGCTCAATCAATATACTCAGTCTACTAAGCGACAATATCAATCTCATTGGAAAGCTTTTACTTCTTGGATTGTTAGAACGGAACAAACTGTACCCTCAGTGGCATTGGTTTTTAATTACTTGAACTATCTGTTTGAGCAGAAACGTTTATCTGTGGTTACTTTGAAGAATCACTTAACTGCGATTAGAGTGCCCTTTTTCGACCTTACAGGTCTATCCATACCGGTGGCGGAGGAAACAGGATTTATGAGAGCGTGTTTTAAACTCCGCCCACCTCCCCGTCAGCTCATGCCTACTTGGTCTCTGGACAAAGCTTTGTCTTTACTTCATTCTCGTCTGTATCAAAATACTGCAGACTTTGCTTTAATCTTAAAGAAGGCAGTTTTCCTTTTGGCTTTGGCCACCGGAAACAGAGTGTCTGAGCTGGCGGCGATGAGCAACACACCTAATTGTCTTAGGTTTGGTAGACTTAATGATTCAATTTCCATTGCACCCTCCCCGGCGTTTGTAGCCAAGAATGAGCATAGTGCACACGTGTTTTCTGAATTCACGGTGCCGGCGTTAAAAAGGGGAAAGGTGCATCATAATTTATGTCCAGTGCAAGCTCTAACCAAATATTTAAGAATAGCTCCTCATAACCCCCAAGGTGCTTTATGGGTAGCGAGTACGGGTAAACGCTTACTTAAACGGCGATTAGCCTCTCTTCTGGTAGAAGTCATTAAAGAGAGTAATCCCGGCGTTGTGGGTAGGGCCCACGATTTACGCAAGTGGGCGGCCTCTTTACGTTTCCTGAAAAACTTTTCAGTTGAAGATATTGCGTCCACACAGTTGTGGGCGTCTAATCATACGCTTCTCTCTAGATACTTGTCAGTTTGCTCTAGATAAACCTTCCTTACCATGTATAGCTTTAAGGCAGAGGGTCTAGGTGGCCCTGCAGTCACTTATGTTTATTTTCAAGGAAGGGGGGGTGCAGTCAGTTGACATAGGACACCCTAGACCCCGCCGGAGTATGAGAGCTGTGATACAATTTAAGGTTGAAATGTGATATGAAAATTTTCTCTGCGAGAATTTGTGCTAGTACAAAGTTTAGTACAAGACAACGGTGTTGTTATAGTAGTTTTAGCTGCGAAAGCAATGTAACATTAGTTCAATGGAGTTCATTAGCAATTGATCTCCACATGTATTTTGGGGTTTATGATGTGCACATATAAACTTATAACTTATTATTTTTGTCACCACTCGTTGAGTGGGGTGCCTTTTGTAACTACAGATCTGTGTTCAGAATCTTCAGGGTTACCTATTTTTGTCAGGCAGGCTTCTTTGAAGCACGCACCTGCCTGAACCCCCTTTTTCTTGTATATTTCCGGCCTACGCCGTATTAAATACATTTTTCAAAAGTAAGAATACTATGTGGTTGTTTTTATTATCTGCTTTTCTAGAGTTATGATATGATTACGAATGTCCCCCTCCAGTCTTAGATATCAGGCATGTTCGTCAATGATGGAGGGGCCACTAATAAATTATAGGTTTGACTCCTGTAAGGAGATAAAGAAAACCTAATATTTAGTAGTGGCCCCGTAATCATTGACGACTGGGGCCCTCCCGACCGTCCCCTTCCCATTCGTTGATGTATTAAGGATTTTGGTTTACTTGATATGTCAGTGAAGGAGGAATGACGCCTGATTCAGCGTCTGGTCAGAAATCCACACAAGTACATCCACGATATGATGGAAAGCTTATTGGATAGTTATTCTTATTTTCTTTTTGTTTTTATTTTTTACGAAGTTTTTTCGTAGTGAGAACCCAATTCATAATGACTGAAGCCATGAGTGAGGTCGCGTGCGCTCATGATGAAGGCTCCTCAGTTTTAAATGCTCTGCGCGGTAGATTCAAACTACGGCGGATTAGTGTTTGAAGAGGATGCCTTATGTAATAGGCATGTTCGTCAATGATTACGGGGCCACTACTAAATATTAGGTTTTCTTTATCTCCTTACAGGAGTCAAACCTATAATATGCCCTATTTTAATTAACTACCCCTCGGGTACTCTTACGTCCATCTACCCATTAGGGAGGGTCTTATTTTAAAGTTGCCATTCTCCTCAACACTTACGCTCAACCATACATTAGGGAAGGACTTATTCATTTTGTCATCTTACCATTAACACCTTGCCATAAGACTACTCTATTTGATCAGGTATCTTGTTTTGCAACCAAGTTAAGGCTTGGTTACAAAACAAGGTACCTATGTAGCTATGCTATGTAGCAATATGGGTTGAAACATAGCAAATTGCGTTAAATACTCCCTGAGTAATGGCAGACGTAGGATATCTACTCCACATAATACTATTGAAAGCTTCACGCCTATTCAAGCTTATTTTCTTGAGATAACTTTCAAGATAATTTGAATTCACACCTGTTAAGAATAATTACTAAATAACTATATAACGCCCATTTATTAAACCCCAGATTAACTACAAGAGTTATAATATTGAACTGATCAATAATTTGTCTACTACAATACCACTCTGTATAACAAGTTGGTGATGGGCTGGTCTATCAGAGTGAGAACTGAGCGATCTCTGCCATACCCATAGCTTACTCTGACTGACCCTTCTACTTATATATTTTCTAAATCTCAAGTGACGGCGTCTCTTCCGTGGATTGACCTCCCAATCTACCAAGATTGGAAGCCAAAGCGTCACATTTTTCCTTTGCCCCTCAACTTTCTCTTCATAATTGCTGAGGGGCACAGGGCCCTGGGTGGGACTTTGGTTTCCCGGGCATTTCCGCACCCTTCTCAGCTCCCCGCCATGGAGTGACTTCTGTCACCCAGGCTTTATTGTGGTCGGCAGGGAGGGTTCTGTGGGGGCGCTCGGTTATGGCCTTGGCCTTGCTTGGGACCTTGGGGCTGTTCTGCCAGGCAGCTTGGGGAACAACAACAACCAAATCTGTTCTTCGACTTGCCAAACACTCTTTCATCAATAATAAATGCACTGAACTATCCAACTCTAGCTCTTCCCAAGCTTTCTGGCATCTAGCCAAAAACCTCTCCAACAATTTCTCTTCCTCGTCTTTCCCTCCCCTTTCCCACTCTGATGGCACAACCATCACTTCTTCCTCTGACAAGGCTAAACTCTTCGCTCAAACTTTTGCTAGAAACTCCACCTTGGATGATTCCGGTGCTATTCCTCCCTCTCCGCCCTCCTCTCTCTTACTTATGCCTAATATCATAATCTCTTCTAAATATGTACTTTCTACCCTCTCTGGGCTTAACACTAATAAGGCGTACGGTCCGGACGGTGTTCCTCCTGTTGTTCTCAAAAACTGTGCTTCCGTGCTAACTCCCTGCCTAGGCAAACTCTTTCGTCTCTGTCTATCCTCTAACGTCTTCCCTTCATGCTGGAAGTTTGCTCACATTCAACCTGTCCCAAAGAAGGGTGACCGCTCTCAACCCTCCAACTATCGTCCAATTGCTCTTATCTCTTGTCTTTCTAAAGTTTTTGAAACTATTCTTGCTTCCAAATTTCTTAAGCATTTCTCTTCTCATAATCTGCTCTCAGATCGCCAGTATGGCTTCCTTAAGGGTCGCTCTACTGGTGATCTTCTTTCATATCTTACTAACTCTTGGTCATCCTCCTTTCGGGACTTCGGTGAGACTTTTTCTATTGCACTAGACATATCGAAAGCCTTCGATAGAGTCTGGCATAAATCTTTAATTTCTAAACTACCCTCCTTCGGATTCTATCCCTCCATCTGTGCCTTTGTCTCTAATTTCCTTTCCGGCCGTTCCATAGCCGCGGTTGTGGATGGCCATTGTTCACTTCCTCACCCTATAAACTCCGGTGTTCCTCAGGGCTCTGTCCTATCTCCTATTTTCTTTCTAATTTTTATAAATGATCTCCTTAACTGTACCTTAATTCCCATCTATTCATACGCAGACGACTCAACCTTACACTACTCCATTAGTTATTTCAGAACGCCCCAGCCAGCAATCCCTCAACGACAAACGTAATGAAGCCATAGAACTCTTAAATTCTGATCTAAATACTATTTCCAATTGGGGCAGAGAAAACCTTGTTAACTTTAATGCTTCCAAAACCCAATTTTCTCCATCTATCTACCCGTCAGGATCTCCCAGCGGACTATCCCTTATTCTTCAACAATACAAAAATCAACCCTTCATCTTCTCTCAATATTCTTGGTGTCTCTTTTTCTTCTGCTCTCATTTGGAAGGACCATATTACCAGTCTTGCTAAGGCAGCCTCCCAGAAGCTGGGTGTGCTCAACCGCCTTAGGGGCTCTTTTCCCTTGCACAGCTTCTTGCTCTGTAAAGGGGCATAGTGCGCCCTTGTATTGAGTATTGTTCACATGTGTGGGGAGGTTCCTCTCACACCGCTCTCCTAGACAAAGTTGAAAGGAAGGCCTTTCGTATCATTAACTCCCGTCCACTCACCAACTCTCTGCAATCTCTCTCTCTCTCCGCCGCAATGTTGCATCTCTCTCGCTATTCTATCGTTACTATAATAATCAGTGTTCCTCAGAGCTATCCCAGTGCATACCACCTCCTTTACGTAGGGCACGTGGTACCCGTCTTGCAACTCAATCCCACCCCTACTCTGTGCAACTCTCCAACCCAAGAGTGAAACGTTACTCTCAAACTTTCTTCTACTCAACAGCTGAGCTCTGGAACTCTCTCCCAGAATCAGTCTTTCCCTCTTCCTATGACTTAAATTGCTTCAAACTCCGTGTGTCCAGGCATTTTGGCTCGAACGTCCCTTGATTTTGGCCCTGTCACTCTTTCAACTATGGGGGGGGGGGGCACTCGCTATAGGCAGTTATGCCTTTTGCCTCCCTCAATCACATAGAAAAAAACAAAACAAAAACAAAACAAAAAACAACAACAACAACAACAACAGTATCGTGTACAACCAAATAATCTCATTATACCTTATATTTAATTATACAAGTGTGTATTTCTACCCCTCATACCTGGTATATCCATATCACTATACAGTTAAGCTTACTAGTAACGGTAGTAATTTCCAGCTTCAGGTTAGGGGTTGTTTAGTTCATATGTTTAATGTGCAGGAGATGGTGGTCGAGAGATGTGTGAAATGCTTCATTCCTTCATTAGGTTTTCAGAATAAATTTAATCGGTGAGGTCTCAGTAGCTCCTAGCTGGGTGAGCGAGAGAAGGGAGGGTGGGTGTAGTTCTGGGGTCGGAGAGAAAATGGGAGGGTTTCGGTGGGGGTATGGGAACATTAAGGAGAGGAGGTGGAGGGGATACCTCTCCACCGTGCAGTGCTACTAACAGGGAAAATGAAACGAATTAATCCTGACGACTGTACATTAATTTTCTTTAGGTACAAGTTAAAATAGGTTAGACGAGAATAAAAATTGTGTCTGAAATAGGTGATACGTGTATATACAGTATACAATATGCATGTGTGTGTGTGTGTGTGTGTGTGTGTGTGTGTGTATGTGTGTGTGTATCTCTCTCTCTCTCTCTCTCTCTCTCTCTCTCTCTCTATATATATATATATATATATATATATATATATATATATATATACATATATATATATATATATATATAGATATGGATATTAAGAGAGAGAGAGAGAGAGAGAACTAAGAATGTGCAGGTAATGTTTGTTTTATAGATCGCCTGCCAGTTGACCAATTTCTCAACCCACATACCCTCTAGTGTTCATGATACTAGGAAGCAGTGTGAGCTACTGTATGATGTATGTAATAGAATAATATACAGTGATACAGCGAACAAATATTGTGATTGTATACTACTGGTATGATTGTGGCCTAAGGTTATGTTGTAGGTGTAAATATGACAGTGATACAGATACAAATATGGTGGTTATCATGGTGTGAGTTTGGCTTATGGGTATGTTGTTAAGGTTATGATAAATCCAAAGTCGTGCAAGGTTATTGAGAGCCTCAGCGGCAATTGAGATTTCAAGAAAGTAAAACAAAAAAATACAATAATAATGAAACTTAAATCATAATATAAAAACTAGTGCAATATAAGAACAGCCAAGAACACGCGCGCCCACACACACAAACTGTATGAGAGAGAGTTACACAGAGTTACACAGATACTCAGACCACACAGACTATGCGGTCCCAACTAGGTGGTCCAGCCTTAATATTACTAGACAGGGACAGTTTATAGTGGAAGAATAGGACAGTAAAGTAGAAGGCTCTCTCCCCACCCTTCACTTCCTCCGGCTAAAAAAAACGTACTGGAAAATAGGATGAAGTGTAACCCTATGGGTCAGGAAATGCCCACATGGAAAGTTTTTATATAGTATAGGAAGAAATGAGTTTGAAAGGGAAATTACACCTCCCTTCTGATTAATTCATATTAATCCAATCTTCATTAGATAATCATCCAGTCTTTTCTTAAACGTATCAATAGAATTACTGTCGACCACCTCCCTTGGTAAACTATTCCACTTTTTAACCACATTGTATGTGAAGAACTTTTGTGTCACATCTAAGGATGCCTTTTTCTCTAATTAATTTTATTCCATTACCTCGGGTTGCGGCATTATTAGTTATCGTGAACAGTGCACTGATATCTACTCTGTCAAACCTTTAAGTATCTTAAAGCACTCGATAAGTTGGCCTCGCAACTTCCTTTTCTTTAGCGAGAACAAATATAATTTATTTAATCTTTCATAATGAGGCTTGTTTTTCAGAGAGGAAATTAGTTTAGTGGAGAGAAAGAGAGAGAGAGAGAGAGAGAGAGAGAGAGAGAGAGAGGGGGAGAGAGAAAGCAAGAGCGAGAGAAAGGGAGAGAGAGAGGGAGGGAGGGGGATTGAGGGCGGGGGGGTGGGGGGCGGGGGGTAGAGGGAGGGTAGGGAGGGAGTGTGACCAAGGAAGTACAACATAGACAGAAATCTCTCTTTTCCACAATCAATATAAAGCCAACACACACGCACGCACACACACACGCACACTCACACACACAGACGCACACACAGACACACACACACACACACCACAAGACACATCATTCCCGCGCCGATTTACGAGTGACATAATCGTAAATCAGGAAAACATCGGATTACAACCCCACCACCACCGATAAATCCCCGGGAACTATTGGGTTTGGAGCACCTGCTGGCGGGGTCTTGTTAGGGCGGTTTTCCTTGGGGGGTGGGGGGGGGGTGTGGGGTGGAGCTGATAGAGTTGTGGAAGGTGGATCGCAAAGTCGGCAAGGGACTGTGGGAGCTCTCGAAAAGGTGCTGTAATCCTGACAATATTCTTGACTTACAGTGTCCTGGCTTAATAAAACCAGAAGGGTTGATGGCCTCTGAAGTCTCATTCTAACTAACTAACTAAGCAAAGTCAGGGGATCCAGTCCGCGGTGAAACAGGTGAAGTTCTGACGAGGTGCTGTCTCCCTGTACGGTCATGGCTTCCTGAGGGCTTCAACAACAACAACAACAACAACAACAACAACACGGTCAACATTGTATTGTCAAGCCCATTAAGGGGTCAGTGGTTGTTTTTTTAGGAGGTCTATATACTATATTTTTAGTTTCCTAGCTAGACCATCATCAAGCTTAAAAAGAAAACACTCCCCCTTCAAAAATAAATTTGTATATTTTTCGATAGAAAATTTTTTCAGCCGAAGGGCGGTTTCTCTTAAAATTACAGGCTCGCCAGGAAAAATGTCGACACCTAAATGGCCCGAAAGGTCTTGATACTGATATAGAAATGGGACGGACGGTCTTAAAATCAACAAAATAATGGGGCTTACGTCTTAAAATCTGAAAATTAATGAGGCTAAACATGAGGAAGAAGGGGGACCAGAAAATCGATCCATCTCACCTTAATTTGTTCATAGTGGTGCGACCAGGTAATAACATGAATTCGTTTGTGTATCCTATTGTGCCTTTAACCCCTGCATTACTTTGGCCGTTCTTTTAACTATATTCTGGCTATTATTAGAAGATTTTACTCAGTTTAAAAAGAGCCTCCAGCATATAACAGACTTCGAATTATCTCACTTAACCCTTTTTACTTCCACACACCCTTCTTCAGCTTCTAAAAATTGTCTAAATGTAGTTAGAATAAAGTGTAAAAGACGTTACTGGTAAAGAAGGGTATGACATTCTCCAGAGATTCTTGTCCACAACTGTGCAATTGCTGGCACAAATACAGTATAGAGTGCATTACTTTGCTTACCACTTATCACTGGAGGTGGTTTAACAGTAAATTCATATTCGTTTTCACCAACCCACCAATTAACTTTACAAACATACCTAATAAACGAAATCAATGAAAGTACTGAATACATGGACTCAACCTAGGATACTCACACCGATATTCCTCACACTAAGCATTACGCTATCAAGACAGTTAGGAATAGTTTCGCAATGTATGTATGAACTAATATGATATATCAACGAAATAACCACAGCACTGATTGATTCACAAAGATCGATCTATTGCTCTGTCACTGTCTTTTCTATATTGGCAGGTGGTGTCAAGACATTCATGACAGACAGTGTACCTGGATTTAGTTTTATTTATTTTTTCTATGTGCATGAAGGAGACAAAATGCTAAACTGTCTGCAACAAGTGCCCCCCCCCCCCCCCTCCAAGATTGTAAAGAGTGATGGAGAGCCGAAATTAAGGTATGTTAGAGGTAATTTAGTTGTGTAGGACAGAAGTGTTTTTCATTCTTTTTTAAGTGTAGTGAAATGAATAGGAAGGGGAGGTGTTTGTGAGAGTTAGCTGGATTACTTTCTGTGTAGGCGAGGCACAAATAGAAACAGTTGGGGAAGCCAAGCAAATGAAACAGTTACACCAATATGTTTAATAAATCCTGGCCTTTAGCTACCCGTATATTGGTATCATTATGTGAAGCTATAACTTGTACATACGTTGAGCATCAACTAAATATCTTAATTAATAGTGTGAATTTAGCTACAATATCCAGGTAGAGGTGAAGTGTGGTGGGAGAAGGGAAAGAGGATGATGATTGTGTCAGATGGGGAGCGTAGAGTGAGCGTAGAGTGAGGGAATTGGGGAGTGGGTGTAGTGAGAGGTAGGAATAGTATAGAAACGTCATCTTCATAGATCTAATATAACAACACGAACAGCACACAACAACAACAGAAAAATCACAACATTCATCATCGAAAGAAAACAAAAGCCGGTACATTATATTTACGTTTTTTTTTCTCCGAAACTCGAGAAATTCCCTATCATCAGAGGATAGTTCCGGCGACGCAGCCATAATAATATATATTTTCCCAACAAGAGAGTATTAACTATATTCACGGGGTGTGTTGACGCTGGTGATAAGACCTCTTTTGATAATACAGTCTCTTTAGTAGGAGAGAGAGAGAGAGAGAGAGAGAGAGAGAGAGAGAGAGAGAGAGAGAGAGAGAGAGAGAGAGAGAGAGAGAGAATCTTTAGTAGGAGAGAGAGAGAGAGAGAGAGAGAGAGAGAGAGAGAGAGAGATATAAAGATAGAGAGAGAGAGAGAGAGAGAGAGAATCTTTAGTAGGAGAGAGAGAGAGAGAGAGAGAGAGAGAGAGAGAGAGAGAGAGAGAGAGAGAGAATCTTTAGTATGAGAGAGAGAGAGAGAGAGAGAGAGAGAGAGAGAATCTTTAGTAGGAGAGAGGGAGAGGGAGAGAGATCAAGTTTGATCCAGTGTCATAGTGCGCATGTTTGTTTCTATATATGTGTGTGTGTATGTACCTTATAATATCCATGTGTTCGGTCATCTGATTGGGTTTGTATGAGGGTGTGTGTGTATGTGCCTGTATGATGAAATAGTAACTGTGTTTCTGTATGCATGTGAGTGACAGTCTGTATGTATGTGTGTGTGAGAGAGAGAGAGAGTGATAATAAGAGTGTATGTGTGTGCGTGTGTGTTTGTAGTCTTTTACGCGTTCAGACCTCCAAGCACAAACAAATCACCCACACGCACATATGACCCACACGCACAAATCACCCACACGCACAAATCACCCACACGCACAAATCACCCACACGCACAAGTTTAGTTATTTACATACACTGATGCTCATAGCCAGGCGGATCACACACACACATACTCAAAAACACACACACACACACACACACACACACACACACACACACACACACACACACACACACACACACACATACATACAGTGATCCGAACTCACCTGCGAACCCACTCACAAGTACACATTCAAGAACAAAAACATAACACGTACACAAATAGACCTACAAATATACACATAAAAGCATAAACACACACATAAAATTACACAAATACATATACACACATGCCACACGATTTGTTGAATGGAACAGTGCGGAAAAACACAATATTAATCAAATTGCCTATGAATGTTAAAGGTATCACACACACACACACACACACACAAACACACACACACACACACACACACACACACACAGCCCGTAGCCTAGTAGGTAGCGCTCTCGTCTCACACACGAGGGGTCGAGGGTTCAATCCCCCGGCCGGGCGGAGACAAATTGGGCTTGTCTCCTTTCATGTGTTAGCCTCAGTTCACCTAGCTGTAAATAGGTACCTGGAATAAGTGGACGACGTTGTGACGTCCCCTCTGGGGTTGGCAAAAATGGTACAAGGCGAGATGGGTATCATATGGTTCACCTAAGCTGATGGCTACCTAAGCCTTCGGGCGAGACGGTACCGTCTATAGTGAGAATGGTACCATACAGATCCACCCTAAGCCTTCGTTTCCGATGTCGCCAATTGGCTAAAAATACAGACTACACACACATCCACAGTCATTCCAACGATACATATAACACCTACACATATAGGAGGCGGCAAATAACGAGCATGCTCACTCCCGCAATACAACTAGAGTAAGTACAACTAGAGTAAGTACACACACACTCCATATAATAATGTTCATAGTTAAGAGAACAATGCATGAACCTTCTATAAACTGTTTGTTGTCTTCATGATCATCACCAATGACTCGTTAAGGGGAGATCGGGAAACCATTAAAGTGTAGACGGGTAATGATCCATGAATTCCAGGAAAATACTGAGGTCTTCGACAAAATATAGAGATAGAAAGATGTACAGAGAGAGAGAGAGAGAGAGAGAGAGAGAGAGAGAGAGAGAGCGAGAGAGAGAGAGAGCAAGAAAGAGCTGTAATAATTGTATATTGGCAGATAGATATTTCACATATATATATATATACTGTACTGCTGTACATACATACATGCATCCTCCCAAACACACACACACACACACACACACACAACAATATATATTCCTACTGAGTTGTCTCTGGAAGTCTATCCTTAAATCATTCCCTCATCCTACGACGTCAAGCTCCGTGCAGCGAGTCTTTTTTACTCTAAGCAACCTTGAATTAATCTCTCTATCTCTCTTTCAATTTGAAGGGACTCACGTTACAGGCAGCTTTGCCTGGTGTGTCCTTCTTACATATAGACAAAACTATACATATACTCTGGAGTATACCTGTATGTATTTTCTGGAGTATATGTATCTCATCTATGTGTACGTGTGTTCATGCATGTGTGTGATCATGGGCCTGGGTGATTAAGAATACAGTAAACTAAGTCATGATCCGACACTCCAAACATTAGTGCTGAAGCTCACACGCCAAGGGAGAGAGGGGCTTGGTTAGATAGTAAAGAGATAAGCTTCATGAGTCCCGTGTGGCCTGACCTTAACTACACTGTCCCACCTTAACTACACTGTCTGGAGTCACGCTGCTGCTCTCTATTCTTTGGAGGGCAACACTAACAAACTTGTACTTTCTCTTATATATATATATATATATATATACAGTATATACTGTACATATATATATATTATATATATATATATATACTGTATATATATATATATATATATATATATATATATATATATATATATATATATATATGTATATATATATATATATATATATATTAATTACCTAGCACATTTTTACTTACTTTAGCATAAACTTAGATTCTCTAACATAATGACATCACATAAAAGCTGGTGGCACGCTAGACGTTTCAGAAGTGGACCTGTATCGGAGCCTAGTATCCACATCGAGTTATGTGATTTGTTTTGAGAATGCGAGGATTCTTTCTAAATGCAGGATTCGAAGTTGCATAATAAATCGTAGGCAGTGTCCACCAACCTTTAACTGTCTTCGTGGTGCGATGTATAAGGTGTTGATTTTCGGTGTGAGCATCCTGGGTTCGAGTCCACGGACTGCCACATGTGTTTGTAAATTTCATTAATCGATTTTAGGAGTATTGTTGGTTGTTGGAAGGAACATAATAATTGATAGTTAAACTAACTCAATTATATACAAGTTCAAAAATCTAAAACGTATCTCAAATGATAAAGTCATAAGATATATATTATAACACCTAAAGTCAGCCCAGAAGGCAATTCCCTATTGTGTGTTATCAATCATCTATGGTGAAAGCCCTACCGTCACCACCTGACCACCTTCAGTCGCTTCACCTCTATTAGTTTCTGTTGTAGATCTTGTCATATAAAATAATAACTAACTTTCAGGAATAAGACAATATAATTACTCGAAGACAGATGTCTAAAAAGAAAAAAAAAACAGTTCGTCAATACAAAATTTATGAATTTAATTGCAGCAAAGTTCCACAAGGTTAAACAATAATATATTTACACAATTATTGTGTCGTTCCTCTTATTACAACTCCAATGACATTTTCACACAGAATTGCCTTCCTTTCATAGACATAATATTAATCAACAATTTAAACAAACAGTATTTAGATGTCGCATATGGCATTATGAAGGCAAAATAAGCAGTGTCCTTTCCGAATTTGTTTTATAAAGATTTTTTACACAACAACTGTATGGTTTCATTGAGTAAAATGTATGTTAAGTCTTTATGCAAGAAAAATAGCTATACTGAGCCCATACCTCCATGCTTCCATAATATAAGCTGGTGAATACCAGTGTGGCAGCTATGTGGGAGCTATACATGTGCTGGTGAATACCAGTGTGGCAGCTATGTGGGAGCTATATATGTGCTGGTGAATACCAGTGTGGCAGCTATGTGGGGGCTATATATGTGCTGGTGAATACCAGTGTGGCAGCTATGTGGGAGCTATATATGTGCTGGTGAATACCAGTGTGGCAGCTATGTGGGAGCTATATATGTGCTGGTGAATACCAGTGTGGCAGCTATGTGGGAGCTATATATGTGCTGGTGAATACCAGTGTGGCAGCTATGTGGGAGCTATATATGTGCTGGTGAATACCAGTGTGGCAGCTATGTGGGAGCTATATATGTGCTGGTGAATACCAGTGTGGCAGCTATGGGGTAGCTATATATGTGCTGGTGAATACCAGTGTGGCAGCTATGTGGGAGCTATATATGTGCTGGTGAATACCAGTGTGGCAGCTATGTGGGAGCTATATATGTGCTGGTGAATACCAGTGTGGCAGCTATGTGGGAGCTATATATGTGCTGGTGAATACCAGTGTGGCAGCTATGTGGGAGCTATATATGTGCTGGTGAATACCAGTGTGGCAGCTATGTGGGAGCTATATATGTGCTGGTGAATACCAGTGTGGCAGCTATGTGGGAGCTATATATGTGCTGGTGAATACCAGTGTGGCAGCTATGTGGGAGCTATATATGTGCTGGTGAATACCAGTGTGGCAGCTATATATGTGCTGGTGAATACCAGTGTGGCAGCTATGTGGGAGCTATATATGTGCTGGTGAATACCAGTGTGGCAGCTATGTGGGAGCTATATATGTGCTGGTGAATACCAGTGTGGCAGCTATGTGGGAGCTATATATGTGCTGGTGAATACCAGTGTGGCAGCTATGTGGGAGCTATATATGTGCTGGTGAATACCAGTGTGGCAGCTATGTGGGAGCTATATATGTGCTGGTGAATACCAGTGTGGCAGCTATGTGGGACCTATATATGTGCTGGTGAATACCAGTGTGGCAGCTATGTGGGAGCTATATATGTGCTGGTGAATACCAGTGTGGCAGCTGTGTGGAAGCTATATATGTGCTGGTGAATACCAGTGTGGCAGCTATGTGGGAGCTATATATGTGCTGGTGAATTCCAGTGTGGCAGCTATGTGGGAGCTATATATGTGCTGGTGAATACCAGTGTGGCAGCTATCTATCTATCTATCTATTGCCTGACGCCGTGATCCCCGAAGGGGTGGCCACGAACGAACCGCCCCCATGCACCTCTGTCCCCAGTCAGTCGACGCCCCTCCCCCCAACCAGCACCGCCTTCGTTCATGTAGTTCCTCACTCCATCCTTCCACCTCATATTCGGTCTACCTCTCCCCCTCTGTCCCTCCACCTCGCTCTCGTACACCCTCTTAGTCATTCTCTCGCTTTCCATACGTTCCATATGGCCGAACCATCTCAAGTTGTTCCTTTTCACACATTCCAGCACATCTACCTCCACACCACACCTCCTTCTTACTTCCTCATTAGTCTGTCTATCCCTCCATGTAACTCCGCACGCACTCCTTAAGTAATTCATTTCCACTGCTCTCACTCTTGGTCTGAGTCTCTCAACCAACGTCCATGCTTCGCTTCCGTAAGTCAGTGTCGGGATTACCACACTGTCATGCAAGGACTTCTTCACTTCCATACTGACCACCCTATTTCTTGTTACTGCTTTTAGCGTTCCTACAACCCTCTTCCCCTGTTGTACCCTCTCCCGCACCTCTTCATCCATAGTCCCATCTTTACTCAACACACTGCCCAGATACTTAAAAGAGTTGACGATCTCCATAGCCTGACCGTTCAGCTTCACCTCACACTCTGTGACTTCACCCCTTTCGAAGACCATAACCTTGCTCTTCCCCGTATTTACCTTCAAATTTCGTTTTTCGCACACTGTTCCAAACTCATTTACCAGACCCTGCAACTCCCATTCATTATCACTCATCAGAACTGTATCATCCGCAAACAGCAGTATAGGTAGCTTCCACTCAATTCCCTCCCTTTTCAGCGATACACCAACATCCACTGCTCTTGATAGTATTTCTTTCATAACTCCATCCATATATACAGTAAACAACCACGGGGACATCACACACCCCTGTTTCAAACCAACATTCAGGTCAAAGAACTCGCTCTGCTCACTCTCCACACGTACTGCCGCCTTTGCACCCTCATACATGCTCTTCACTGCTTTCAGCAACTTGCCCTCTACTCCGTATATTCTAAGTACTTTCCACAAACCTTCTCTATCCACTCTGTCATAGGCCTTCTCTAAGTCCATAAAGGCAACATACACCTTTTGTTTCTTCTCCAGATACTTCTCCACAACACAATTCAGGGTAAAAATCTGATCTACACATCCTCTTCCCTTCCTAAAACCTCCCTGCTCGTCGCCTATCCATTTCTGTGGCAGCTATGTGGGAGCTATATATGTGCTCATATGTTTACCCCTTCCACCCTCATATTTAACCTCATTAGTTTTGAGTCTTTAAGAAAATCACCCTAATAGTTTGGCTATATTAAGACCTTTTGGTCCATTTCCTTGTCAATATAAAAACCTTTCTTGCCATTTCGGTGTTGATGTTTTTCCTGACGAGCGATAGAGACCCTGCAATTTAGGAGGAATCGGCCTTCAGCTGGACCATTTTTCTTCTTCTTCTAAACCTTGAAAGAGGTCTAGGAAGCAAACTTACCCACCCCCCCCGCCCCCCTCCTACCCCCTTAAGGGGAGATGGGTCGTTTTTATGGTCCCCCTTCTATCTCATGTATAGCCCCATTAGTTTCAGATTTTATGTTTGCCCCATTAGTTTGTCAATGTTAAGACCTTTCATCTGATTTCTTCGTCAATATTAGGACCTGTCGTGCTATTTAGGTGTCGATGTTTGTCCTGGCGAACGATAGTGAGCCTATAATTTGGAATAACCGGCCTTCGGCCGGGAAGGGTTTCTACCCCCCAAAAATACAAATTTATCTAGAAGGGGGATAATGGATGTGTTTTTTAAAGTTTGATGGAGGTCTAGGGAGGAAAACAAATATAAATATTCGAAATAATCGACCAAAAACCAACCCGTTCCCCTTAAAGTTGCTAGCGTGTGAGACTTTGTTTCCCCACCTACGAAAACAAAAAAAGTTACTAGAGAAACAGCAATGGCGTAAATGAGCTAGCGGTTACTTCCCAAAATTCGAAAACATCAGTGTACCAAATTACCACAACAAAAGAACGAGAGGAGAAATATAGGGAACAAAAAACTATACCCTGTTCTAAGTAAGTAGTCCCAAACTCCTGACCAATACACTCTATAACTCACAAACGACTAGAGTAATCCAGCTAATATTAAAACCATTTGGGAAGGGCCAGCCAGGGAATAGGTGTGGAAATGTACAGCCCATTTGATCTAGTCCTTTTTGAGCTACAGATGTTAGGAGTCACGATTTATGGCCTACCTATTTGGAACAAAGTATAGTACGGCATGAAAGTGTCGGCATCGGTATTGGGTCTATTTGGCCAGTGTCCAGTAAATCTCAGTATGTCCACAAGAGAAAAAACACGGTGAAGAGTTTTGTCGCCCTATGACCTTACTGCCAGAGAGAGAGAGAGAGAGAGAGAGAGAGAGAGAGAGAGAGAGAGAGAGAGAGAGAGAGAGAGAGAGAGAGAGAGAGAGAGAGAGATAGAATAACAAAATAAAACAAATGTATTGAAAAGCCTTTGACATTTGGCAATGAGTATCGTGCATACAGGAACATGGTTAATCAACAATTAGAAACCGCAAAGAAACTATATTATGAAAATAAATTAAATATGGTAAAGAGCAATAGTAAAGAGACTTGGAAGGTGTTGAACGAAATATTATGCCGTAAAACTAACTGCAAAAATAATATTAAATCTATAACTATAAACAATGACATTGAGTCAGATGTCCAAATGATATCTAATTATATGAACAAATAGTTATCTTCTATAGGGAAAAAACTAGCAAATAGTTTACCGACCTGTGAACGTTCGACTTTGCAATATTTAAAAGGCCAATATCCGCGTTTTTATGTGTCACCCGTCTCAACTAATGGCATAATAAAACTGTTAATGAATTAAATATTACCAGTCCTGGATATGACAATATTCATATAAAAAATATTAAGAAAATTATACATATACTAAGCACCTAAATTAGCACAAATAATTAATTTATCCTTTTGCAACGGAATTTTCCCTACTAGATTGAAGTTAGCTAAAATATATACCCATCTTTAAAGGAGGCGACCCTCTCCAGGTCTGAAAGTATCGCCCTATATCAATCTTGCCTATGTTCGGTAACATTATTGAACGACTAGTCTTTGAACGCTTAACAGCTTTCCTGGGAGAACACAATATTTTGGTGGATGAACATTATGGTTTCGGAAGGGCGCTTCGCCACATATTGCTATTATAAGCTGATTAACGAAGTTGTCCAAAGTAATGATAAAAGTCAAATAACTATCGAGGTATTTCTGGACCTAAGGAAGGCCTTTGATACAATTGATCATGGAAGTTTAATGGAAAAATTGTTTCATTACGGGGTTAGAGATGTGTCATATAAATGGTTTAAAAGTTATTTGCCAAATCGTCTGCAGTATTCGGAATTGAGTGTGGAGTGAAATCAAATCTAGAAAGTAATTAAATAGGTGTTCCACAAGGTTTGAATCTTGGTCCATTACTCTTTCTAATATACAGTATATTAATGACTTAGTGAACATTTCTAATCTGCTCCAATTTGTTATATTTGCAGTCGATACAAATATTTACTATTCTGGGTCAAACTTATACGCTCATTGACTCGACCAATAGCGAACTTCAGAAATTATCACAGTGGTTATTAACAAATAAATTGTCTCTCAATGTTAGTATGACACATTATATTGTATTTGCTGGTAACAAATATATCCCAAATGACATGAATATTTTACTAGGAAATGAAAACAAATACAAAAATGTAACTCAACCAAATTTCTTGGTGTATTTGTTAATGACTTAATTGGAAATAACATATAAAAGACATAAATGGAAACATTTGTAAATCTTTAGGCATTATATATATAAGGTAAAAACTCTGCTTACCAAAGAAGCATTACTGTGTTTGTATAACAGTTTAAGTTATCCATATTATCAGTATTGTAATGTTGTTTGGGGTTCAGCCACAGAAACAAACTTAGAACCATTATTCAAGCTACTAAATTAAGCCATGAGAATAATATCTAAAGTGCGATATTTAGAGCATACAACTCCTTTATTCAAAGAATTGTGAGTGTTAAAACTATGTGATATTCATCCCATAGACACTCTTAAGTTTGTTTTCAACCGGCTTCAGTGTGTTCAGAATCAATATTTCCATCACATAGACAGTATACATAGTCACAATACTAGAAACAAAAACCTTCTCAGACCACCCAAGCCAAATACTAACCTTGGTAAAATAATTTGTACTTACTCGGGAAGCATCGTCTTTTAGAATTTAAACGGAATTGTAAAAATCACTTACTAAGCAACTATTCAGTTTTAAAACGTCAAATGAGTAACTAAATTGTAAGCATACTAAATGTACAGAATACTGCTGGTAATTTCCTAAACGTATTTTGAAAGAGCCCACACAAAATGTTCACATTTCATGGGCTCAGCCATGATAATGCATTATGAAGATATCGTAATATATTGTATATGTTTGTAGGCTAAATAAAGTTGTTATTATTATTATTTTTATTATTAGTATTATTAGCTAGAAAGGGGGGTAGAGGAAGATACAGAGAGAGAGAGAGAGAGAGAGAGAGAGAGAGAGAGAGAGAGAGAGAGAGAGAGAGAGAGAAAGAGTACAAAGGAGTACAAAGGAAATCAAGCAACAACAGGTCTAGTGACCCTGGTCACTAGACGACAGGTCTAGTGAGAGAACATAAGAACATAAGAAAATGGGAGTCTGCAGAAAGCCGATTGGCCTAAGCAAGGCAGATCCCTGTCCCACACAACCCCAAATCAATTACAAAGCCCAATTATAGGCTCAACACTCTAATACCCTGAGGATCATCCTACCAAAACGGTTAGAGATTAACGCAGGATTATGGGGGTCTGCAGAGCGCTGATTGGCCCATCCCGGCTGATCCCCCTTCACACCCAACCCTTCTCGTCCATATGCTTATCCAATTTTATCTTAAAGCTCCCTACAGTTTTAGATCCCACTATAGCACTTGGTAGTCCATTCCACCCATCTACAACTCTGTTACCAAACCAATATTTGCCTATATCTTTTCTGAAACGAAATTTATCTAATTTGAAACCATTGGTACGAGTTCTTTCGCTATCACTGAGCTTTAGTACATTTGTCATGTCCCCTTTGTTAATCCCACTAACCCACTTGAACACCTCTATCATATCCCCTCTAACTCTGCGTCTCTCTAACGAATGTAAACCTAATTTCTTCAACCTTTCTTCATACGGAAGATTTCTAATATTATGGATCATTTTTGTCATTCTACGCTGTACTCTCTCCAATGAATCTATGTCCATTCTGTAATAAGGACACCAAAATTGGACAGCATAATCCATATGGGGTCTCACTAATGACAAGTAAAGTTTTAAGATAACATCAGCAGTTCTGTTACTCACACTCCTAGAGATGAACCCGAGAATCCTGTTTGCCTTATTACGAACGCCTATACACTGTTTTCTAGGCTTCAAATCATTGCTAACAAACACACCTAGATCTTTCTCGCAGTCTGAATTTTCTAATTCTAAATTAGCTAGTTTATATTTAACATTTGTTTGCATCTTCCCTATCTTTAATACCTTGCATTTGTCAATGTTAAACTTCATCTGCCAATTTACTGACCATTCATGTAAGGTATCTAGATCCCTTTGGAGGCACTCTATATCGCTATCTGAATCAATTGATCTCCCCATTTTAGTATCGTCTGCGAATTTACTTATCCTACTAGTTATACCTAAATCTAGGTCATTTATGTATATAAGAAACAACAGGGGACCTAATACCGATCCCTGGGGGACACCACTTTTGACTGCTCCCCACTCTGACTTGGTACCATTTATGCTGACTCTCTGTTTCCTACCAATTAGCCATGACCTAATCCATCCCAACAACGCCCCACCTATTCCATGTGCCTCAACCTTCCTCATCAATCTCTCATGAGGGACTCTGTCGAAAGCTTTACTGAAATCTAAATATATAATATCGTATGCCTTGTCATTATCTACTGCTTCATATACCTCTGAGAAAAAACTAAGAAAATTAGTAAGGCAAGAACGTCCCTGTGTGAATCCATGCTGAGAAGAATTGATTAAGTTAAATGTTTCTAAGTGGTTTCTCATTTTCCTAGCAATAATTGACTCTAGTAGCTTTCCTATGATTGAAGTGAGACTAATGGGACGGTAATTGGATGCTATTGATTTATCACCTTTTTTGAAAATCGGAACTACATTTGCAAGCTTCCAAGCTTCTGGAACTATACCTGTTTCTAATGAATTGTTAAAAAGAAATGTTAATGGGTAACTTAACTCATCTCTGCATTCTTTTAATACTCTGGCATATACCTCATCGGGACCAGGCGATTTCTGAGGTTTCAGTCTGTCAATTTCCTTAAGCACATCATTTCTACTTATAGTAACCGTACTTAACCTATTTTCTATACTATCTCTATACACCTTACGGACTTCTGGAATCTGTGCCAAATTTTCATTAGTGAAAACGGATAGAAACTGACTATTTAATGTACTGCACATTTCTAAATCACTTTCTGTCATTTCTCCTATCGAAGTTTTAAGGGGGCCTATTTTATCTCTAACTTTAGATTTATATAGCTGGTAAAAAGCCTTAGGGTTATTTTTTGAGTCATTGGCTATCCTGATTTCATAATTTCTTTTGTCTGTCCTTATACATTTTTTAACCTCTCTTGATAGATTCTGATAGTAAGCAAGTAGGTGAATTTCGCCTTTCTTTATTTTTCGATATATTCCTCTCTTTTTTCCTAGAAGGTCTAATAGTCTATTATTCATCCATTTGGGTTGGTTCTGTGTTGATCTAAATTTTCTTTTGGGGATATATTTATTTTGCGCATTGTGGAGTGAAGAAATAAAATTATTATATGTAGCTGTCAAATTATCCTGAGTTAAGACAGGTATCTGAGAGAGAGTATATTCATTAGCGCACCTGGGTCCACTTAATAGTTTAACCATAGGATCGACTCTTAAGGCTCGTCTTAATCCACCATAATTGGCTTTTCTGAAATCTGGGATAAGTGTCGTATTCTCTTTAGCCTTTCCTGTCCATTGTATGTTATAATAAATTGATTTATGATCACTATTTCCTAGTTGGTCTCCTATCTCTACATTATTTATCATTTGTTCATTATTACTGAGAACTAAATCGAGGATATTATTACCTCTAGTAGGCGAGTCTATGAATTGAAATAAAAAACTATCCTGTACCGCCTCAATAAACTCTGTTGAATCTGAGTCGCCGATTTGATGCTGCCAATCAATATTCGGAAAATTGAAATCCCCTATAATACACACATTGCTAAACCTTGATGCTATTTTCACTTCCTGCCAGAGAGAGAGAGAGAGGACAGGCAAAATGAGCTCGTTAAGACCAAAACCTTTCGCTAGTTTCCAACAAACCTTCCAACATTTCTGCGTTTTATCAGAGGAATCATAGCATAAGACAAGTTTTTAATAGAGCTGCTCAATCCGAAATAAGAAGAAGAAAACAATAACAACAACAAAACCTCACGGAGGAAAGAAATATGACAGAATTTCCCCAGACTTTTAATGCCGTGATTATGCTACTTTGCTGTTGTCCTCAAACAAAAACAATAACAAAACAATAATACCTCTTGGAAGAAAGAGGTATGGCAGAATCTCCCTAGACCTTTATTGCCGTAGATATGCTACCTTGCTGTTGCTAGCTCGACCACGTCAACGTCGAGGGGAATATAAGATAGGATATAAAGAGACTCCCCCTGATAGTCAAATTAGTCCCACCTCTCTTTTTTATTGCCGAAATTGACTCTCTGGTTACGAGGAACCATTAACCCTTTCAGTATCGGCGACGTCTTGTCTTTTAATTTCGGCTGCATATAGACGATGTTATTAAGCTTGGGAAGGATATATGATAGCTAAAAGGATTAATTGAGATAGTTTGTAATCTTATAACGGGTATATATCCTTCCTAAGCTGAATATAACCGTCCAATAGTTGACAGAATATAAAGCAAAGGATGTCACCTGTAGTGAATGGGTTAAAAAACAGGTATAGTCTGTTCAGTATGATTAGACAAGAAGTGTTGACCACTAGCCTTTACTATCTCAAAATATACCGGAGCCATTAATCTATGTACGATCAGTAGGGACGAATCAACTGTTAAATAGGTATGGAGACGTACATCTCATTCGTTCTAACCCTTTTATGAGCTACAAAGGTTTGAGGAAGAATTTATGTTAGCATAATTATAATTTATAGATTCTAAGGTACTGTACCAGCTAAATTCCCAAATTAATAAACTGACTCCTGGTCATTGCAAGTGATAAAGTATAGGGTGATCTCCCCCGAAATACAACCCACAAAATGTTCTATACATTTTCTCATTGGGGCGACGCAGGATGATCGCAAGAGCTGCACACTAAGATCATAAGAACATAACAACATGGGAGTCTGCAGAAAGCCGATTGGCCCACACAAGGCCCTCTCACACTCGTCCTACCTGACACAATATTCTTCCTCTTTCTCTTCTCTCCTACCTTCACTCTACTTTCTTCTTATTTAGCCTGTTCAGTACCGATACAGTCCTTTTAGCCTATGCTGGCTACTATTGGATGATTTTATTTATCTTAGGGAGATTTCTACCCATTAGAAGGCTACATACTGTCTCAATTATTCCTTTTAGCTACCATATATCCTTCCTAAGCTTCATAAAGGGATCTAAATGTGGCTAAAATTCAATACAAAGACATCGCCGGTACAGAAGGGGTTAACTCCTGCCTCTCCCCTTCCCTTTCTTCTCTCTTCCCCTTCCTCTCATTCCATCCCACTCTCCCAACCTCTCCACCCACATACCCTACCTCACACATTCATTCCCTCTTTCCCTTCAACCACTCCCACCTTCTCTCATGGCGCATTCACTCCCCTTGCCATTCTCTTCCCAGCTCTATCTCTATCAAGGTGAGATGGGTAGTTTTTCTAGACCCCTTCTCCCTAATTATTAGCCCCAGTAGTTTTCAGATTTTAAGATGGTTGCCCCATTAGTTTGTCAATTTTAAGACCTTTCGCCCCATTTCTGTGTCAATATTAAGACCTTTTGAGCTATGTAGGTGTCGATTTTTTTCCTGGCGAACGATAGCGAGCCTGTAATTTTGGAAGAACCGGACATTTTTCTACCGACAAATTTACAAATTAATCTAGAAGGGGGATCTCATGGATAATTTTTTTTTTTAATGTGATGGAAGTCTAGGAAGTAAACTAAAAAATAAATAAATATATGAAATAATCAACCGAAATATATACCCTTCCCCTTTAAGTGTAATCAACTATTGTTTCAACATTTGTGGTACCTCTAATGCATCGTGGACGAACCAGACTCAGAAGATACGAAATTTTGCCAATAAAGTTGCCGCAGGGTTATCCAGATAATACGATCATGTTACTACCATTTTTTTTCTGAACTAAGGTGGCTGAAAATAAAATACCAAGTTATACTGTATATGATACTGTTGTATTGGTTTTCCAAGTTCTTAACAACAATTATCAGATTATGTATTTATTGTATTTTGTTTTCCTACTGTACAGAACATCACTGGAGTATCACTAGACGCAAACATGATCTTTATGTTTCGAGAACAAACATTTATAACAGTAAACGATCAATACTCGTAAATGAACTTAGGATCTGGAATAGACTCCCTAGCTGTATGAAATAAATAAATAACCTAAATACCTGCACATATGATTGGATAAATATTTTCTAAGCCAGGGTGCCCATGCAGCTGTATACAAATATATCACGTTGTATTTACTAGTGTTACGTAATATGAAAACTCATTGTTTAATGGAATAAAGGATTACTTACTATAATCACACCGACCCCCTCCCACTCCATCCCAGTTCCTCACCTCTCACTATAGCCGCCACACCTGAATCATAGTTTCAAAGGGATTTACCTTTTCAATCCTCTCCCGAATCCCCTTCCACCTACCTCGAGGAGCGTCTTAGAGAATTAAATCTATTCCCTTTAACCCAGCGCAGATTAAGAGGCGACTTAATTCAAGTGTTCAAAATCATCAAAGGCATCGACAATATGAACTGTAGTAAGTACTTCACTATCGACCAATCTAATTACATGCGGGGAAACGGTTGCAAAATTATTGGTAAATCTTTTAACTCACACGAATCTAAGAATTTCTTCTTCAATCGAGTTGTCAACTTGTGGAATGGGTTTCCCCAAGACGTTTTAGACTGCAGCACCGTTGATTCTTTTAAACTTCGCCTAGACAAATATATTGCATCAAACCCGCGACTGACTGCGTTTGTAAATTAATAACCTTATTTTATTCCCCCCTCAGATTCGTCAAGGATTATTGCGTATATATAATACTAAGACGGTACTTTCTTTTTCCCAGATATACGAAAGATCACTTATAACTGTGTTATGTTACTAACCCATCTGTCCACTACTAACTTCCCAATCCTGCCTCCCTTTCCAATTTTCCCTTTGGACACTAGATCTTCAGTGTTTTGGAGGACAAGCAGCCTAGATGGGTCACTATACCTGTTGTTGCTTGATTTCCTTTGTACTACTATGTACTCTTTTGTACTCTCACTTCTCCCAGTCCCAACACTCTCTTCCTACTCCTCCTACCTGACAAAATCTTCATCTGCTCTCTTTCCTCCCTCTCCCCTCTTCCCTTGCCTTTATCTATTGTCACTCCCCTCCCTCTATTCTCTCCTGCTTCTCCCTTCCCACTCCCACTCTAACTCCCCCATCCTCTCACTCTGGCAGCCACACCTGAGCCATAGATTCAGGGGGATTTAGTTTTTCGATACTGGCATTCTGTCTTTTCTATTTTAGGCCATATTGGAGTGTTGGGTCAGTGTGAGTGGCTAGGGCTATATCTCCCAGTGTTCATGTTGGCTCCATCTATAACACGTCCTGGTAGTTTTTTGGACTTTCTCCTGGTTCAGTCCTTTAGCTTTGCTATTTTAAGACGTTTCACCCTATTTTGTGTTTAGCTTGAAGGGGCTCTAGGAATGTTGAGTCAGAATGAGTGGCTATGGTCATACAGTATATTCCAGTGATCATGTTGTCTTAGTTTATTAAACGTTCAAACTTATTGACGGGAATGTATACTTAACTGTACTGTCGCTCATTATATATATATATATATAATGAATAGTAAGGCAACGTAAGGAACAACACCTTTATTTAATAACGTTTCGGCTTCTCTCTCTCTCTCTCTCTCTTTCTCTCTCTTCCTCTCTCTCTCTCTCTCTCTCTCTCTCTCTCTCTCTATATATATATATATATATATATATATATCACAGTTCAGGGCCTAGCAATAACGTCACACCCTCCATCTCGTCTTTCACCACACGCTCCTAATTTTTAAACATCTCTCAATGTGTTTCTGTATATCTGAGCTTCTCTTTCCACTCCTCCCTTTCCACTGGTATGACTATCCTTCACTTTTAGTCTCTCTCTCTCTCTCTCTCTGTCTGTCTGTCTGTCTGTCACTCTCTCTCTCTGTCTCTCTCTCTCTCTCTCTCTCTCTCTCTCTCTCTCTCTCTCTCTCTCTCTCTCTCTCTCTCTCTCTCTCTCTCTCTCTCTCTCTCTCTCTCTTTCTCCCTCTCACTCTCTCAATAATTACATCAGTTATTTTTCTTCCTCTGTTTCGAACTTCCAATAATATTTTTTACAGGACCATAAAAAAAACTCGCTTTTCTGCTCTAAACCTGACACTGTATGCAGCAATAATGCCATTTATGGCTGCTAGAACTAGGAACAAACGCACACACACGGTTATGACCGGCACTACGAAATAAACAAGGGCACTTAATATTGGACTAGATCAGTGGTTCTTAACCTTTTTCCTTGTTCGCACCCCATTCAATTCACCAACCAGTTCTCGCACCCCCTTCCAGAATTGATGAAAAGCAATATTGATATCATAATCATAATGTGTAAGTAACAAAACCATCATGTATTTAATTCTTTATTTACATAACTGACAACAAAATAATGCATTGCAGGATTACAAAAATCAAGATTACTTTCATACTAGCAAAAAAAAACAAAAAACATTGTGCTTGTACTATGCATGGTGTGTTGTGAATTATTATGGCTGAGCGCCAAACTCAGTGACTTTGTTGCTGTTGCTTTCCATTTATGATGGCATCAAATCTTGGTGTCTTGGTGCTGAGTGCCACTCGCATGTCGTGTTGAGGATCCAGCCGATTTCTGCTCTTGGTTTTGATGTGAAGCAGACAGGAAAATCCAGTCTCGCAGAGGTAAGTAGTCGCGAAAGGCACGAGCACAGTGAGAGCCTTCTTTGCCAGTGCAGGATACGTTTCCAACTGAGAAGCCCAGAAGTGCTCCAAGTGACCATCGGCAAACTCCATTTGGATTCCACGATTGTTTCTCAGTTCGATGAGATCTTCCTTGATGTTGCTATCATCATCAACATCTTCCATATTCTGCTTAAAAGGGTGCCGGATCCAGTCGTCACAGGGTTGTAGCTCTCCACACGAGAAGTAGTCATCAAATGAGGTGCACAGTATCTGCAGATGTTCAACAACTTTTGAAACAAAATCTGGATGTAGGGAAGCATCCTCTGTGACTGTCTCTTCAAGGGAAGGAAAATTTGCCAAGTTCCCTTTCTTTACACGCCTAATCCACAAAACAATTTTGTCTTTGAATGTAGCCAACTTCTCACTTGCAATCAAAATGTTCATCCCTCTTCCTTGCAGTGAGCGATTGAGCTCATTGAGTGCTGTGAACACATCAGCCAAATAGGCAAGCATTTGAACAAATTCAGGATCATCAAAATATCCAGCCAGTTCTTGTCCCAGTCCGTGGAGAAACTGCTGAATTTCTTCTCGCAATTCAAACATACGAGGTAGCACACGCCCACGTGACAGCCACCTCACTTCGGTATGGTACAACAGCACAGTGTGTTCCTGACCCACTTCCTCACAAAATGACTGAAACAGTCGATGATTCAGAGCACGACCACGAATCATATTCACAATCTTCACACAAATCTCCAAAGTCTTTTTCAGGTCTGGGGGCAATGTTTTTGCTGCAAGAGCCTGCCGATGAAGAAAGCAGTGGGTAATCTTCAGGTCAGGAATTTCTTTTCTCATCAATGCAGCAAACCCTGAACGATTGCCCAGCATGGCTGGTGCACCATCAGTACATATCGAACCAATCCTGTCAAGGTGAAGTTGGTATCTTGTGAAGAATTCTTTTATCATACTGAACACATCTATGGCTTTCGATGTTGTCTTCAGTGAGTGACAGAAGAGAAAACTTTCTTCCACTTTATTGTTCTTCACGTACCGGACTACTACCAATAGCTGACAACAATTTGACACATCTGTTGACTCATCCACTTGTAGGCTAATCTTTACTGGACTGGCCTTGATGTCAACAACAACTTGCTCCAGGATATCATCACTCATGTCGACGATTCGGTTACGGATTACATCATTTGATAAAGACACTTGTTGCAGTTTCCTCGCAGCTTCCTGACCGAGAACAGTCTTTGCCATTTCAAGGGCACACGGCTTGATCAATTCCTCGGCAATTGTATGGGGCTTCTTTGACTTAGCAACCAGGTATGCAACTTGATAAGAAGCATGTAGTAAAGGTTTCGCTGTTGGTGAAAATCCGTGTGTCAGCAAAGTGCCGGCACGATCAAACCTAGCTCTTTTGACTCGTAATGTTGCAATGTCATTCCCTGCATCCTTGCCACCATGTCTGTTCTTAAAATGTTCATCGAGCTTTGATGGCTTCAAATTTGCGTTGGAGAACATGGTGCTGCATAGGATACACTGTGGACGTTGTGTACCATCCTTCTCAGTAACACACGTGAAGCCATACTGAACATAGTCATCATTCCACCTTCGTTTTTTGGACATACTGAAGATAAACCTGGAAAACAAGAATTTTGTTGTTATTTTTTGTTTTTATGTGCAAGAGGGAGACAAAAGGCAAAGCTGCCTGTAATGAGTGTCTCCTCAACTTCAAAGAGTAACAGAGCAAAATTGAAGTTACAATAAAAGTGTATGTTATGACTATATTACTTTATAAAATTTAATTTGTTTTGTTTTTTATTTAAATACTGGTGTAGGCCTACAAAAGAAAAGTATAGTGTGCATGTCTAGTGTTGAAGATAGAGAGAGAAAGCGTTTTCGAGAACTAGTTTTTTTTTTTTCTATATGGAAAGGGGGAGACAAAAGGCAAGTTTGCCTGTAACTAAGCGTCTCCCCCCAGATCTATTTAAAAAAAAAAAAAGTGTGGAAGTTGTGGTATGTATAGTGCTTGTAATGTGTATAAATGAGGAGGTCAGCAACAGAGCGCCACCCGCGCCCAAGACCCAGCCGGAGCCGCCACTCTGCGCCCAGAATGCCCAGCCGCACAGGAGAAGCGAAAGGGTCCCGCAAAAGTAAACCCCCCACCTCCCCCACGCAACCAGGCGCCACAGACACAAAATGGCAGCCCCGACCAGATCCCGGGCACGACGGCACCAACGACACCCCGCCACTAAACCTCCTCGAATAGTAGAAGAAACTGTTTGTGAGAGATGGCTGGATACTCTCATGTAGTTGAGGTACAAAGAGAAACTGAAAGAAGGGGCCAAGCAAGTGAAACAGGAGATCCAGCATCTCCCTTGTCACTAGCGGCGTGACTAGCCGAAAGGCCCCCCATGGGTAAGTGAACAGTTCAATTGGTACCTACAATCTCCCCCTGGTATCACTCTCTGTATGTGGGGCAAAAAGGACATCAACAAGAAAGGCCAGGCAAATGAAACAGGAGTTCTAGCAACTCCTTATCAAATGCCAAGCCTCTCCGGGTGTACTGCCATGTTCGATTGGTGCCTACGAACTCCCCCCTGTGATACACAATATGATGTGATTTTGATGGGGAAATAATGTGGTGTGATATTGTGCATGTAAACTTTTACATGTTTGATTTTTACAAAAAAATGTATATAAACTATGAACACTGAGAGCTTATTAATTATTATAGCATGGCATTCTAATTATGAGAAAAGCGTATTACTACTAAATATACAGCACGAGGCAGTACACATACATACCTTCTTAGGTCTACCTCGGCTGATGACTGAAGAGAAACTAACAGTGTGAAGCAGAAGCAGGCTTATGCAGTGAGTGACACGTACTAGACACGTTGTGATCAATGTTTTCTGAGTAACTGTGTTCTGAAGCATACCTGTCAAAATCATGTTAGCTTCCCAAGTTTTTATTGTGTATTGTTATTCGTTTAACTTAACTTTATTACTTAAAAAAATTAATTATAACTACATAAAATACAAATAAATAAAAAAAAAATTATTATATATTATATATATTAAATAATTATAATAATAATAATTAGTTTACTTTACAGCTATAAGGCTTAATTAGCATTATCCCTAATGCCAATTAACACAATGAATTCTTGATTTCCAGAATTTTTCACTTTTTTCTGTTACCCGACCATTATCCCCGAAAAATTGTGAATTTCCCCCAGGGTATCCTCGCACCCCCTAGGAAGCATTCTCGCACCCCTAGGGGGTGCGAGCACCCCCGGTTAAGAACCACTGGACTAGATGATAGGCTATATCTGCAACAACGGTACGCTAATTCCAAACCCTCGAACTATTACGCCGGTGAACAAAACACTTAAACCCTCCAGAGTTAATCTACTGGAGAACGGGGTATCAATTAACTGGGTTTTAGTGCACTTCTAAAAAAGGCTTTCCGGTGACGGCAAAGCCTACTCACAACAGGAGTACTTTACGTTAATAAAATGCTCTTAAGTAATAACAATGCTTAAATAAACTATAACAAGATTTAATAAAGAAGTATATGCTTACGTTAACTTTAGTGTGAGTCTGTACTCAACACTAAACTCTTCAATGCTCTATGAAAACACTGGAAGTCTAGTCCTACAGCAATCAGATATGGAATCTTCTGAACACGTCTGATGCTCTAAGATGCTCGTTAATATAGAACAGAAATAATGCAGGGGCAGGACACCAAAGCGTTTATCTTAAATACACCAATAAGTAGGATACATATATATAAAACAAGGGAGCGCAACAACTCTGTGACAGCACTAATAATAGCCACGCAAAACAGTACTTCCTTAGCCAACGTAACAGCCATACAGGGTTGTGCACCAAGCATCAACCTAGGCAAAAATAATACGTGAATAATTCCTAAAGCATACACAGTTAAAGTTAATAAACACAATGCTGTCTTTATTACTAATAAACTCTAGCAGCGGCAAAAAAGGTACCAGGAGGCTAGGCAGAGCGCAAGCATGCTCGTAGCCTACTGTCTCCCCCTGAACAGATTTCCCTTATGTTACGTTAAGTGACTAGGAGGCTCTCTTGGTAAGTCCAGATCTCAAGTATCTGGTCTTACCCAGGCGCTCCACAAAGGTCAACAAAATAAGGTAGCAAGTATACGAGCAAGAGTAGGCAAAAACCCTTCGCTTGTATACTGCTACACTCGCACAGGAAAAATATGCACAAAGGTTACAGGCACCTAGCTCCGTCGAAATCGTACAGGCTCTGACTTGCCATGTACATAACTCAGACAACGACTAAAGATACCCTCCACTGTCTAGCATTAAATAGTAACAAAGAACAACTCAATACTTAGAAGCACCCAATGATAATATGACTCCATGTGGCTATGACTAATAATCCCTAAAGCTAGTGCAAAACATATATGTGAGAACTGGTGCTGGTAATACGACTGGCCGACTATGGAAGTCGTATGCAGAACCAGAAGGGATAAGTAATTGAATAAAGATGAGAAGTAATGGAAAAGAAGAAGTTCAGAGAGAGAAACAGTAGTACAGGGGGTTAGATTGGCGACAGATTGCAAGGGATGTCTAGGACCAAGCACACCATGCCAAGCTCTGAAGAGACACACGGGCAGGAGCCCCCCAGCACCAACACTAAGACAGCGGCACCCAATCACAGACCACTTCGTCATGAAAAGCAAGCGTCCTAGGACGCGCCAGGCCCGCCAGCCAATCAAGAGCATGGGAAACCCCACCCGAGCGGGGAAGGTACACGTACATACACACGCACAAAATACAACCTCGCTGCCTCCTCCGCTCTCTCTCTCCTTAACTTCACACTACACATCTTATACTCTATCACTGATATAAAATACTTCCAAGTGTCACAGACAAGAATAAAGACCACCACTGATCTGTCTGTGACAACATGAATACTAGGAAAGAAAGAACATCGTTCTACGATTATTATAGCCCATTTCACTGCCCTGGCGAGCGCTAGCGAGTACGAGCACATTCTGGCAAGCTGGCCAGCGTAACACCCCGCCCAAGATGTGGGACGTTTTAACCTCAGGTAAACACCACATCTGACCAGACAGAATGCTCATAAACCCCGCCTCACCCAGCTACTCCCCCAAGTTGTGAAAACAAGGCACAATCACAACATAAAACACTTCATTATATAAACAAAATCTACACAACTCTTCCCCCCAAAATAATAGTATCACTTAACAATATTACGCTCAACGAGCAAACTTCAACAAGCCTAGCCTACTAAGACAACACTCAGGATGTCTTAGATTCTTGCTGTAACATACTGCACTTATATACTATCAAAAGAAAGAGTTTTTATGTGAGGTTTTTGTATTATTTTTAATAGTGTTTTTGGCGGCTTTGCACTACAGGGGCAAGCCTAATTTTTCTCCACTCTCCAATAAACACTGACTGAACGGCGAGGGATCTCCTTGACACATACCCTCCCGTGACAAACAATCAGCCAGAACATTATCAGTGCCCTTAACATACCACACATCCAACTTGTGTTCCGGCAGCAAAACAACACCTGACACTGATAAACTGCCCTGTCCATCACAAGACTGGCACTTCTCTTCGCTCTCTCCGGCAACCGGACCTGCCAATAACCTTTCACTAGTTCTACCTTAGTGATAAACGAGGCAGCCCCGATGCGGTCTATGGGGTCGTCAACTCTGGATAAGGTATAGGCGTCTGTCAGGGATAATGCACCAACACTCTTGCAATCAACGTACACACGGATCTTGCCACTTAACTCAGGTTGCAAAGTTACTGGCAACGACCACTCACGATATCCCTTGTCCCTCAGACCCTTTTCCAACATGTAGTCCATCTCTGCTTTCACAACAGGCTGTCGAGCAGGATTTATACGGTAGGGAGCCAATTTGAGCCTTGCACTGTCTCCAGCCTCCACGTCGGGTTCTACCCCATACATCAGGCCTGGAGAATCAACAAACATGCGGACGTACTGCCACAGCCTAGTAAACAACTTCTCTTGACGCTTAGGAACAAGAGATTGCAACTTATCTCGAAGAACAACATGCCTCGTGCCCTCCCACAACCCACCCGAGGCTGCCAACCGCGGATGGCTGCCGACCCTCCACAGCCGAAGACAAAATCAACGACCAGTGGAGGAAAACCGGATGCCGGCCGCGGGGAGCAGTTTCGGGAGCCAAACCGTCACAACCATCCCCTGCCCCCCTCCTGGGGGCACGGGTCCTTGGAACGGCTTCGGTCGCGCCGGGAATTTCCACACCTCTCACACCACACACACACATCACACAGTTTTTCCTACACCGAGAAATGACTCTCCGGCTGTCATTTCTCGAAGACTTCTTCTAGCCGGAGACATTGAGAGCAACCCAGGACCCACGTTCACATACATATGTCCAACTTGCTCAAAACCCATCACTTCGAGTCGCCATACTAAGGGTTCAGTTCTCTGCAATTCATGCGGGAACTGGACCCACTTCACCTGCACAACACTTGCCTCCAAGAAACACTACACAAACACCTGGACCTGTTCCTCATGCCCCTCCCTCTCCCAGTCAAATCCCTCACCTAAAACCCATCCACCTCTCCTCCCCAACCCACCTAACCTTCCCATATCATCCACTCCCCCCCTAAAACCCGTCCACCTCTCCTCCCTAACCCACCTAACCTTCCCATACCATTCACATCCTCAACTCAACACACCACACCCCATCCTAATCCATTCCAACCCCCATCTCCTGCTCCCCAATCCCCACCCCCACCTCACCCATCCCAACCCCCAGTCCCCTCCCTCAACCCCACCCCACCATCACCCCCACCCCCACCCCATCCTCGTGCAGCAGCACCCAACATACATCGTGCACATAACATTAACATTCTTCAACTGAACATAGATGGCATCAACACAAAGAAACACGAACTCTCACACTTCATCAAACAACACAACATACACATTGCCATCTTACAAGAAACAAAACTCTGCACAACACAAAAAACACCCACATTTCATAATTTCACCACCATCAGACAAGACCGGGCTGTCGGCGGGGGCGGTGGACTCATCACCCTGGTACACAAAGAAATATCATACATAGTAACCAGTGTACAAACCAAATCACTCCTCCCACCAAATGATAAACACAACAGAAATACAGTCAATTAAAATACGCACTGGTAACAACTCCAACATAACCATCATAAACACATACATCCCTCCCCAAACATCCCCTACAGTACCAAATGAATACAGACCACACTTATAACACATCACAAACACCCCACACACCCCACACATCATCCTGGGTGGTGACTTCAACGCCAAGACGTCGGCCTGGTTTGTCGACAACCCCGACACAGACAGAGGGCTGGTACTACAAAACCAAACCGATAACCTCATCATCCTTAACGACATCCATCAACATACCCATATTCCTCACCAAGCCCTCTATAACCCATCATCTCCAGACATCACCTTTTGCTCCCCAGAACTCGCCCCACAACATCCTGGAGGGTGGTCAGAACCTTAGGCTCTGACCACCTCCCGATCATTATCACCACCAAAACCAGACTCACCCCAGCTAGCCACAAACACACATACACCAATTATAAAAGAGCTAACTGGGAAGCATTCACAAATGAGACAGAACAACACTTCACAACTCTAAACAGTACACCCATCACTAACATCAACAATGCTGTACACATACTCAATAAAACTATCCAAAACGCTGACAAGAAACACATTCCAAGAGGTAACAGAAAAAGACACAACCCCAACTTCACACCAGAAATTCAAAACCTCATCAGACAACGCGACATACTGAAACACTCCCCAGCACCCCACACACAAGACATCACACAACAAATTCAGACACCCAAACTAACAACAAAATACAAGAACAACAAAAACTAAATTGGAATAACTTCCTACAAACACTTGATCACAAAACAAACCCCAAAAAACTATACAAAACACTAAACAGCATCACACTTTCCAACAGCAACACAACACAATCACATGCTGCAATCACAACAACAGACTCTACTCCTTCATGTAAACAACAAGCAAACACTCTCATCAATCACTTCTCACATGTCAGCCACCTAAAACCTCACAAAGACGACCGACGTGTCATCCGACGTAAGAGACAATTCCCCACAGACCCTGACTATACACCCTTCACCAATCACCAGACAAAGCATATCATCAACAATCTCAAGCACTCACCCGCCTGTGGCCTAGACAACATAAGCAACATACCCCTCAGACACCTGGGACCACAAGGCATACAAGCACTCACTAACATATCAAACTACAGCTATTCACACAACACAATACCAGACATTTGGAAGCATGGTATCATCATCACATTCCCCAAACCCAACAAAGACCCCACGCTACCCTCCTCGCACCGCCCCATCACACTCCTTTGCTCCCCCTCCAAAGTCATGGGACGCCTAGTATTACAACTAATTACACCTGACCTACCCCTAGCTCCAACACAACATGGCTTTAGGCCACTGCACTCCACAACACTCTTCTCACAGACCTTACACAAAGAGCTTTCGACGGCATCAATTCAGCTAGACCACCACACAGATCACTATTAGCCACACTCGACATTAGTAAAGCCTTCGATGCCATCCCCCGCCACAACCTAACAAACAAAATCTACAACACAAACATGCACAACAACACAAAAACGGTGGTGGCCAACTTCCTAGCAGGCAGATGTGCACACGTATCTTTTGCCGGTCAGTCCTCTAAAATCAGAAACTTTCCAAACGGAGTCCCACAAGGATCCGTCCTATCGCCCGCACTCTTCAATCTGTACATGCACGATATAACTACACCCAATACGCCCCAAATAAACTTAGCCTCCTATGCAGATGACATAACACTCACATGCACACACCATGACCCAAAAAGAGCAACAGATCTCCTTCAACCCTATCTCAACACACTACATGGCTGGTGCACTACAAACAGACTTAATCTAGCCCCAGCCAAATCCACCGCAACCCTGCTCACAAGTTGGACAGGAGAACACGAATACATCCCTCAACTCACCATAAACAACACACCCCTAACACATACACACACACCCAAAATCCTAGGAGTAACATATGATACTCATATGACATTCAAACAGCACACCACAAACATTAAAAAGAAACTGACACCCAGACTTAACGCCCTCAGGTCACTTGCTCACACAAAATTTGGACACAACAAAGAAACTACCACCACAGTATATAAACAATACATAAGATCAGTGATGGAATACGCAAGCCCAGCCTGGGCTTTCTAACCTAGCTGAAACACATCATAAGACCTTACAGACTATTCAAAACAAAGCCCTGAAGATCATTACAGGCTGCACAGCTACTGCACCCACAGATCACCTACATCAAGAAACCAAAATCCTCAAAGTCAAAGACCATCTGGACATGAGAGGCACTCAATTCCTGGCAGCAGCCTCCACGAACCAAGACCACCCACTAAACTACATGGCAACACACCCACAGACACCAAGAAATATCAAAACAACACCCAGCACACGGTATCACACACAATTATTGTCCTCTCTCCCTCCCTGCCCACCCCGAACCAACTTCCAGAAGCACATCCATACTCATATCTCTCACCGATCCATCCACTCACTCACAGACAACACGCAGCTGCATGCACGACCTCACAAAATCCATCCTTCCGAATCCTCCCTTCCTCGCGAGGACAGAGTCCACCTGGCCAGGCTGAGATGCGGACACCATCCAGCTCTCCTGAGCTATCAGAAGAGACTGGATGACTCCGTTGTCGACACCTGCCCGGGATGTAACACAGCACCCCATACCATTAAACACATCATAGAAGACTGCATTTCACACAACCACTTACGCCAACAACACAATCTACACTCAATGAGAGCTCTGTGGGAAAGCCCGATCGTGGCCATGGCCTTTCTCAGGGACTCGGGGCTGTTCGGCCAGGCAGCTTAGGGAACAACAACAACAACAACAACCCAGCCGGGACAATAGTTTCTACACTATAGTCTCCCTCCTTCTCCACCTTTGTCCCTAGAACAGCCAGGTCATGAGAGGGACAATCTGTACCACCTGTGCAGCCACTCCCACAGTTCATAATTGATAATGCTCCCCCGCCGATACCGTACATGCACCCCCCCGCATTCCTTGCGACTACATCTGCCTGCGCAGCATCACCGCCTTTAGCGACATGGCCAGATACAGTCGGTCTATGGTAGGGCTGTTGCATATTACTAGGGCAGCATTGGGAGGCTATGCGACGACCGGGCGCATCCACTCCGCAGCCAACCTCACCAATCTGCTCAATGTCCTGATTCTGACCACTACCCTTAGCAGCCATGGGTCGACCCTGACCTGACAACCATGCCAAAGCCTCATCGCCCACCTTGAACCACTGAAACAACGAGGCCAACGGTTTACTCACACTCAAGTGACCTGTCAGCGGAACATCGTGCACCGCATGAGTTATGAGGCCTGGGTGCTCGGCACAAACAGTGGGGTATGAACCGAGCGGGTGCTGGAGCGCTGCACACTGCTGCTCAGGCAGGTGCTCAAGTGCTTCCACAGCCACCCGACTCGTGTCCCCCGCCCACTGCTCCACCGAGACATGACAATCCCAACTCTTCACCCCCTGTGCCTCACTGCCCCCCTCTCCTTCTACACCTTGGCTGCTGCAGACCAACACAGGGACAGTATGCTGCTCAGGTGGTTGCCTCACAAACTCCTTTAACAGGTTCACAGACATGCTTCCCCGTCCTCATCGAGTTCAATAGCCCCGTTCCCACAACTCTCAAGACTAAGATCTTCTCGTTGCACCTGGGAACTACTCTGTCGCGGAGTGCCATCACGCCCTACCATGTCACTAGGGGGGACAGATTCTGGGGCAACTCCGGAGCTCACCTTTGGGTCAAGTACCGAGTCACCAAGGAGTGTCGCTGGGTCCAAACTCTCAACCCGACCAGCCTTGACTTTCTCCTTCCGACCCTTCCTCCGCTGGTCTGAAACTTGGGTGCTTGGCTGTGACACCTGAGCGGACTGAGATCTCTCGAGCCCCTCTTGCCCCTCACTACTCGTGTCGGCCGCCCTCTCGGCAATGACTAAGGGTGGAACCTCGGAAGTGAGCACTGCAAAGTCGTTACCGAGAAGGAGGTCGACCCCCTCAACTGGCAACTTCTCCACAACACCCACATCCAACTCTCGTCGCACACCGTCCACCTCAAGCTCTACTCTGACCAGCGGGTAAGACCGCGTAGCATTGATGCCTTGAACCACCACAACCCGAGCCGCGTTAATAGGCTTGCCAGTGAAATTCTTAACTAGTGTCTGGGAAGCGCCCGTATCACGCAACAACTCAAGCCTATGCTCCACACCAGCCCACCTCACAGTGCCGTGCCCCCTATGACCACAAAAAGCATCACGGACGGGTGACGAGCCCTCCTGCTGCTAATGCATCGACTGTGACTCCGCAACCGACATTTTACCCAGGGCAAACGCGGAAGACCTCAAAGACACACCGATGTTGCTCACTAGTGACACCACTGCTGTAGGCGGTGTGCTCGGACATAAGCACGCAATATGCCCCTTCTCATGACACTTGAAACAATCCACTTCACTCTTGGACTTCCTCTGAGGTGAGGAATGGCCCTGGCCTTTCTTTAACGGGAAGGGTTTCGACTTGGGTTCAAAATTGGCACCAGTACTCTTAAATTGGTAATTAGTTGTGTCCTTAATTCAGGGGGGTGGAGGGGTACGCCCCTGGTTACCTGCCTCAGCTCTCTGTGCAGACCCGCACCCACGAACCAATGACAACCTGAGGTCAGCCATCTGAGCCGCCTCCTGCAGAGTTTTAGGTTGCTTTTCTTTCAGGTTAAGAGTCAAGTCACTGCCAGTACATTTAAAAAATTGCTCTAACAACACTATTTGCTTCACTGCATCAAAAGTAGTTGCCTTCTCCGATCTTAACCAATTCTCAAATGCATCTGACAGCTCGCTAGCGTGTTCCTGGAAAGTACTCTCCTTTCTCTTGGGAACAGCCCTAAATTTCAGCCTATAGGTCTCTGGCTGCAACTCATACGACCTCAGGACAGCCTCTTTCAACGCCTCGTAATTCACACAGGAATCTAGGGGCAAAGCATCGTACGCCTTGAGTGCTTTCCCCGTCAATCGTGACGAAACAAGGGCTGCACACTTCTCCTCGGGCCATTGGTGCTCCTGGCACTTTTTCTTGAACCGGAGAAAAAATTCGGTAACTGCTAACTCATCAAACACTGGAACCAACTTTAGTAGATGCGACAGGGACTGGTCATGGGCTCGACCCCCCTGGACGACCCGGTTCCTTGTCACCTCTACACGAGTTTTCTCTAGATCAACATCGGCACAATACCTTTCAGACTCAAACTTAAGCTCAGCCTCTCGCTGCTGCTGCTGCTGTCTGAGCTCAGCCTCTCGCTGCCGCTGCTCGAGCTCAGCCTCATACTTCCGCTGCTCGAGCTCAGCCTGTCGCTCTTGCTGCTTAAGTTTGGTGAGCTCGAGCTGAAACAACATCTTGGAAGACAAACCCTGAGGAGGGGGTGCTACTATTGGGGACCCACCCCATGAATCACCTAGAGGCATACCCAACCGCCAGCGGCCATCGGCCTGCGGGAACGTACCCGGCTCTGGAGCCCGAGGGGGCGCCATGATAGGAGTCGAGTAGAATTGGGGCTGGGCCGAAGGCGCCCCAGCTCCCGCTCCACCCGAAGCCCCATGCACCCCACCGAGCACACAGGTAACCAGCAAACCTTTCGACAAACCGCTAGTACCGGACAACCCCAAGACCGTGGCTACACACTGTAGTCCGTACGGGTCCAGCCCCGACACCCGGTCCGCCGACACAGGCTCCTCCAAAAAAATCTGAGCATCCTCCTCATTGTTCACCACCCGAACGCCGTTAGACAACTCCAGTGACATGATGGAATAAAAAAAAAAAATCTCAAGTCAAGACAAAAGTAGCCAAACTCTCGCGTAGCTTTATTCACAAAAAATATTTGAAGATGTTCTTGAGTGCAATACTAGGTCACCAATAAACTCCAACAAGTTCTATATATCCTCAAAACAATGTCCACTGCCAACAATACGAGAAATAAATTCAACCCCAAATGGCAATAAGATTTCTCAAAAAAAAAAAAATGCAATATTCAGTTCACTATATACTGGTCTAAGGTCGCCATTTGTTAACTGGCCAAGGTAGCCATTTGTTATGACCGGAACTACGAAATAAACAAGGGCACTTAATATTGGACTAGATGATAGGCTATATCTGCAGCACCGGTACGCTAATTCCAAATCCTCGAACTATTACGCCGGTGAACAAAACACTTAAACCCTCCAGAGTTAATCTACTGGATAACGGGGTATCAATTAACTGGGTTTTAGTGCACTTCTACAAAGGCTTTCCGGTGACGGCAAAGCCTACTCACAACAGGAGTACTTTACATTAATAAAATGCTCTTAAGTAATAACAATGCTTAAATAAACTATAACAAGATTTAATAAAGAAGTATATGCTTACGTTAACTTTAGTGTGAGTCTGTACTCAAAAATAAAACTCTTCAATGCTCTATGAAAACACTGGAAGTCTAGTCCTACAGCAATCAGATATGGAATCATCTGAAAACGTCTGATGCTCTAAGATGCTCGTTAATATAGAACAGAAATAATGCAGGGGCAGGACACCAAAGCGTGTATCTTAAATACACCAATAAGTAGGATACATATATATAAAACAAGGGAGTGCAACAACTCTGTGACAGCACTAATAATAGCCACTCAAAACAGCACTTCCTTAGCCAAAGTAACAGCCATACAGGGTTGTGAACCAAGCATCAACCTAGGCAAAAAGAATACGTGAATAATTCCTAAAGCATACACAGTTAAAGTTAATAAACACAATGCTGTCTTTATTATTAATAAAGTCTAGCAGCGGCAAAAAAGGTACCAGGAGGCTAGGCAGAGCGCAAGCATGCTCGTAGCGTACTGTCTCCCCCTGAACAGATTTCCCTTATGTTACGTTAAGTGACTAGGAGGCTCTCTTGGTAAGTCCAGATCTCAAGTATCTGGTCTTACCCTGGCGCTCCACAAAGGTCAACAAAATAAGGTAGCAAGTATACGAGCAAGAGTAGGCAAAAACCCTTCGCTTGTATACTGCTACACTCGCACAGGAAAAATATGCACAAAGGTTACAGGCACCTAGCTCCGTCGAAGTCATACAGGCTCTGACTTTCCATGTACATAACTCAGACAACGACTAAAGATACCCTCCACTGTCTAGCATTAAATAGTAACAAAAAACAACTCAATAATTAGAAG
>CM064517.1:6651148-6698648 GCA_032716605.1 Paralithodes platypus
TATCTGCACTACAACACTTTTTGGAGTGGTTATTTTTAAAACCAGACATTACGTTCCCTACAATCAGGAATCCCGGCCTCCAAGGTTCTCAGTGCTGACTTGAAATCCGCAAAAGATGATGGCAATAGAAAAGTAAAGGAGTTCCTGAATGAAAGGGTCTATACCAAAACAATGTCTCTCAATGACCGAGTTCCACATAGCAAGCTTGGAAATTTTTCAACCCAACAACTAAAGAAACGAGACACTGAAAACGTAAAGGAAAAGACCGAGGAAATGGAAAGTAAAGCTTTTGCCTCTGTTCTTAGACTGGTTGAAATGAAAGATGCCATAACAATGAAACATGTAGCCTACTGCAGCATCGTGTCACAGATGAATGCCTTTCCATCTTTAATGCCAATGGAAGCATGCGCAAGACACAAAAAAGTAAGTTTCAGCAAAAACTAACTATGACTATCATATCAGAGCCTGAAGTATACACATCCATCATTGATATGGGGAAGACATAGGGAGATTATGCTGAGAAACTGGTATGTTTTGTTCAAGAAAGACACAAGAATGCTGAACGGATCATTTTAGTGAATGATTCTTATGAACAGAGCTGTTCAATCAAAGACAGTGAACGACTACTATGCCATAACAACCAGTCAATCCGCAACGTGTTAATGAAGTCAGACGATAAATTTCCTGCTACTAAAGACTTCCAGACACTCCTTGGTAACCCTGAGAACAAGATCCATCTTCAAGCATTTCTTTTAACGGCATTTCAGAGAACAACAGCGTCATCTAGCACTGAGATAATTTACTGCATAGTGGGCAACCCTGCAAAAAATCTCAATATGGGTCAGCTTATTCCTGAGTTCACTCGCTTCCATGCAGAGGCAGACACAGCCATGTTCACCATTTACAGCATGTTTCGATCAGAGGGTTACACAGCCGCTGTTATTATTGACACCGTGGACACTGACAACTATGTACAAGCAGCATATGTTACCCAGAGGACACCAGGGTGTGAAACGCAATTGTCACCTGATCAATGCCTGATGTATGTGCGATGATGCAATGGCTACATCAATCATAGCACTACATGTTCTCACTGGATGTGACCACAATTCTGGCTTCTATGGCGTAGGCAAGAAAGTCATCGCAGATCGTCTGCAGAAGTCTGAAGAAGCACACAATTTGCTAGCAGCATGTGGTACACAGCTTCCAGTAACACGAGAGATCATCAATGATTTGGAGCGTTTTGTCATAAAATATGTCTATTGTGATACCAAAAACAAGACCCTTGCAGAAGTGAGAGCAGAAAAGTGGGCAGCTCTGAAGAACAAGAAGATTATTCGGCTTGTGCCTGATTCGGACAGTCTACTGTACATCTGCACTTAGAGCGTGCAAACTATCTCGCATATCTGCAGAAGCATTACCAGCTTCAGAGTCATCCGTCACCGATTGGTCATGGATGGCACCTTGTGAATGGCCTATGTCTACCCATCCGTTACACCCAAGCCGTACTTCCCTTATCTATAGTGCTTCCTACAACCAGAACCATACAGGCAAATGACAGCAGCAAAAGTGATAAGAGTGATTCCGACAGCTGTGGATCATACCTCGAATCTTGTAGTGATACCGAGGCTCAGTAAATATGGACAATTAGAAGACTATGCATTATTAATGAGACACAAATTGCTCAAACTGACAAATGAGCAATGAGCACCTGTAGAATTATAGAATAAAGCATTGCCCATCATGCTCTATGACTATAAACACTGCTGAGAGGGTAGGGAAGAGGCCCATCGCTGGTAAAAATAAAACCCTACTTGATGATGCACTATTTTAGAAGTCCCAGCAGTGAGGCTGATAGGCAGCCGGTAAAGGCCTATAATATAATATGCCCAATTTGGATATCATTCCCACAGAATGAGCGCATTATTATTCTTTAATTGTCTACAGTATTTAGCTCCTTTGGGGCCAGCGATCCAACAAGTTGTCATTTTTCAAGATGGCTTCCAGCTGCCATGTAGTATGTTGAGGTCACAGTGGTTCCAAAACGTTATGAATACCATTCTAACATATTTGTTATACCAGAAATAGTGGGAAATGACACCTCATTCATTGTTATAGCTCATCTGATGCCAGAGATATAACTTTTAATGTTTTTCCAAGTGGCGTCGGTGGCCATTTTGAAAAATGTGCTATCAAAAAGTTAGCCATCACTTTTGGGAGGTGTATGGGAGCTAATTTTTCTTATAATTGGTCCTATTCGTCAAATCCATCAAGAAAAAATGGTATCCGAAATGTGGTCACGGATTCCAGGAAAATGACTCTAGAGGATCAAGAGTCTACCATGGATTGGTTCGTATATGCAGCAAAGTTCACTTGCCAGCGTGCTGCCCACTCCTTGATCAGATGCAGTTGCTTTTAATTTAAGTTACAACGTGAAAATTGTCCTGATGGTGGTAGGATTAGGAGAGCTTGCAGTCAGCAGCTTAAACAGACAAAGTTTGAAGGTGTTGGAGGAGGTCACCCACAGGGTTCCGCAGGCTAGGGCCTAGCACAGATCCCTGTGGAATCTCTCTCTCCTCTCTCCTCTCTCTCTCTCTCTCTCTCTCTCTCCTCCAATCCTCACAGGACCTCCACCAATCATGTTACCTTGCCCACCCAGCTTCAGTCTCGCTATTTACTCGGTCCTTCTGCCTTGTTTGTCAGACTTGTTTGTAGGGGTATGGTATCAGAACAAGATAGAGAGAGAGAGAGAGAGAGACTGAGAGTGTGAGTGAGTGAGTGCGTGACTGAGTGAGAGAGATTATGTGGTGGTGGTAGAAAGTGGGAGAGAGGACAGTAGAAAAATGTATTTGTTATGAGAGAGAGAGAGAGCGAGAGCGAGAGCGAGAGCGAGAGCGAACAATAGCAAGAACCAGAGAGAGAGGGGGATGGCAGTTGGAGAGTGGTTGGAGATTAATTAATTACTTATTTGCAGATGGTTGGTTGGAAACAGAAGACAAGTAGACTATATATACAGACAAACAATGATAGTATGAAGATGCCTAGGGCGAAGTAGAAAGTACGAATGTAGTGGAGAAATCTGGAATGGAAAATAATTCATATAAAGCAATTATTGGAACATGCGTAGGCAGATAAGGAAAACGATAATAATTTAGAAATGGTTGGACAAAAGAGAACATTGTAAAGAGACGAATTTTGAGAATAACACAGTAATAGCATTTCATTGCATTGTGTTATATTACACAAATTATCGTTTATGTTGTTTGCAGAGTGCTGGAGTATGTCTGGTAAAACAATCCTTCAGGCATTTGCACACGCTATAGTAGATAAATTAACCTTTAATGTTAAATTATCATGAACCCTTTCTGACATCCTTTGGATTATATCCTGGCAACTATTAGACGATTATATTCACCTTAAGAAAGATGTCTACCAATTATAAGACCACAGACTATCTCATTTAATCCTTTTAGCTACCATAAAGTGTTCCTAAACTTAAAAGAATTGGAGGGGATAATATGGCCAAAGGTTATCTCTTACCACACCAATCGAAATATAAAATTAATAAACATAAACAAAAATAAAGTCTGAAATAGCCTACCTTATGGCATGAACTATAGGAGCAGATGAGTGTTAATGTTTATAGTAGCCTAGTCTTAAGCCATGGTAGCCTATCACTCAGGATGCCCTAACTAAACATTGTATAAATGGTCATGTATATCAATGACTTAGCTATACTAGGGTCTTGGCGTAGTTCAGAGGATTCCGGCTTCGGTAGATAAGGGTTAAAGTGTCAGGACTCCGGGCCGGGCGTGGGGAGTGTTGCTGGAGAGATCACGGGACACGTCGTTACAGTTCAAAAGTTTACTGGCGTCTGATCGGAACTTCAATTTCCGACTCTTAAATAAACTATATACTAATTCGTTACCAAGGGTTCATTCCCTCTTCACTTTATCATATGAGAAATAAGCATTTAATTATATAAATACTAATGTGAAAATCGTTTCACAACGATTTAGTATACATAATATCAAAAGGTTGAGATTATCCCTACACACGGTGGATATCGTCTGCGATCGCGGGAGTTTCAAAACTGATCCCTAATACAGTACCTCTAAGTTTAATCATACAAGGTTTTATAACTAAATTAACTTGGCCAAGGTAATCTTATAGTTCTAAATTACTTAATATTAATTATCCTTTACAATATTTACAAGCACTAGGTTCTGGCAGGAAATGGTTCACTCTAATGAGGTTACCCTATTGGAAGGCTGTTACCAACACTACCAAGATACCCGTGTAGTCAATTTATTTCTCACAAAAATCGTTTAAATGTAACTAGAATAATTTCATAAAGACGTCGCCAGTTCAGAAGGGGTTAAGAAGCCGCGTTTATTCCTGACCATCTCTATTAACCTTGAACTATTGTCAATAAAACGTTTCTTATATAGTGAACATGTGAGAATATATAGCACTTTCAAATACAGATACAAGAGAAAACACGCATAAGTCCTAAACACTCACCACATTTGGTTTCTCTCTTTCTCTCTCTCTCTCTCTCTCTCTCTCTCTTCAATGGATATACTGTATATAAATATACTTATATATATATATATATACCTGTGTGTGTGTGTGCGCGCGTGTGTGTGTATTGCCTGTCAATACCAGTGGGTGTTGCCAAAAAGACAAAAAATATAAACAATAACACAAAACAAACAATGCGAGAGAAAGAACACGTGTGAATCCTCTTTTAACTAGTTCATGCTTATGGGGCAAGTGGCTGTTTTTTAGTGTATTTATTAATTAATTAATTTATATATTTTAGTTTCCTAGCTAGACCTCCCTCAAACTTAGAAAAACACCCACTAGACCTCCACTCTAGATACATTTGTAATGGCCAGGCCGAAGGCTGGTTCCTCCTATAATTACAGGCTCGCTATTGCTCGCCAGGAAAAAATCGACACCTAAATGGCACGATAGATCATAAAATTGACAACGAAATGGAGCTAGGCTAAAGGTGTTAAAATCGCCATACTAATGGGCCAAACGTCATAAAATTCCAAAACTAATAGGGCTAAACACGAGGGAGAAAGGGGTTCAGAAAAACAACCTATCTTCCCTTAATTCCGCGACCATGAAAACTGTAACCCTTTCCGCTTCGTGCAGGGTCACATAGCTCAGTCTTTACAGGGGGACCTCTTTTGACCTACTATGGGTTTCAGAGGCCGTGTTACATCGTTTTTCGGGAATAACTTATTAACAAACAGTTGGATCAGTATGATAATTTGACACAGCTTTTTTCACACCGTGCCCTAATTTTCGTCAATATAGTGCATTACCAAACGTGTAGAAATAAGGCACTTGTCCCTGTGTCATGAGGTTAAAGTCACACATTAATGACGAAGAAACGGACACGGCTACCGTGGCTTACCTGTGAGAACCACCAAACCATTATTGCTCCTCCATCAAACACGGTAGTGACCAGCCACCACCCAACCCTATTATCACCTTTATATTCAAGTTATCTGTCAATATCAAGTATAAATATACACAAAGTATGGATTTGTGTATATTTATACTTGATATTGACAGATAACTTGAATTTAAAGGTGATAATAGGGTTGGGTGGTGGCTGATAACTACCGTGTTTGATGGAGGAGCAATAATGGTTTGGTGGTTCTCACAGGTAAGCCACGGTAGCCTTGTCCGTTTCGTCGTCATTAATGTGTGACTTTAATATCATGACACAGGGACAAGTGGCTTATTTCTACACTTTTGGTAATGCACTATATTGACGAAAATTAGGGCACGGTGTGAAAAAAGCTGTGTCAAAATATCATACTGATCCAACTGTTTGTTAATAAGTTATTCCCGAAAAACGATGTAACACGGCCTCTGAAACCCATAGTAGGTTGTCTTGCTCTCGTGTTGTTTCTTGCTCTGTTTGTGTCTGTACGCTTGTCTGTTATTCTCTCTCTCTCTCTCTCTCTCTCTCTCTCTCTCTCTCTCTCTCTCTCTCTCTCTCTCTCTCTCTCTCTCTCTCTCTCTCTCTCTCTCATGCATAATTATATATTGCCCCCGACATACAACAAACAGTATATAAAATGTCGTTCATATCCCTTTAACTCATATGTGATTCAGAAACCATCAAAACTCTATATCAGTTTCCGAGCAAGGTCATTCAGCTTAACCCCTTTTGTACCGGTGATGTACTTTTAATTTTAATCTGCCAACTATTAGACGATTTTTACAGCTTAAGAAGGACGTCTACCAATTAAAAGGCTACAGACTATCTCAATTAACCCTTTTAGCTACTATGTATCCTTCCTAAGCTTCATAAAATCGTCTAAATTCAGATGAAATAAAACGAAAATCCGTCGTCGCTGATAAAGAAGTGGTTAAACTTTACTGGGTGTTTCTTTCTCTCTCTTTCCTGTCACTCTCTTGTGTCTTGCTCTGATGGTCTCTGGTCGCCTGTTTGTCTCTGTCCAGCTGTCTGTCTGTCGATGTCCTCCTGTCAGTCTATCTGTATATCTCTTGTCTTTCTCTCTCGTTCTTGTGGACATTGTAAATATTGCTTTCCCCATGTAAAAGGATATATAACACTATGTCGGTCATTTGGTTTTAACTACATACCTCATGCCCGCTTCAGTAGCCATTAAGGGGGGTGACCTGTTTTTGTTCTGTCCTTTTCTATCTTTCTTTGGCTTGTATCCATTTGGCCCCATTCAGCCTACTGTTTTAAGACGTTTATCCCCATCCAGATGTCAAATTTTTACTGGTGAGCGGTAGCGAGCCAGCATATTTTTTATTTTTGTTTGACAGCAGGCTAAATGTGTACATTTTTCGATAGAAAAATGTCTCCGGTGTAGCCGGATTTCTTCATATAGTGCTGGCTCGCTATCGCTCGCCGGGAAGAAATCGACACCTAGATGGGGATAAACGTCTTAAAATAGTTGGCTGAATGGGGCCGAATGGATACAAGCCAGAGAAAGAGAGAAAAGGACAGAAATAACAAAAAACAGGTCATCCCCCTTAGAGCGGTAACATTTTCCGAGAATGGTCACTCAGCCGGATTTTTCCACGGTGCATAATTCTTTGTGTATCCGCCTAACGAGATTTGAAGAGATTATGTGATCGTCGTTGTCTGTCTGCTTGTTTGTTAGTCTGTTTGTGAGCAGGATTTCCTATAATGCAATGGACGGATTTACATGAACCTTCGTCAGTACCTGCACTTGTTATATATCAGCATAAAACCATCAGTACATTCACTCGTTACCAGCATATAACTATTAAGGGGGCCCACCAAGTTATTTTTCTCTTGCTCTCCCTCTCACTCTGGGTTGTATCCATTCGGCCCCATTTAGCTTGCTGTTTTAAGACGTTTACCCCCATCAAGGTCCCAATTTTTTCCTGGCGAGCGGTAGCGAGCCAGCATATTTGAAAAAAAAAACATTTTGACAACAGGCTAAATTTGTACATTTTTCGATAGAAAAATTTCTCCGACGAAGCCGCGGATTTCTACATACAATGCTGGCTCGCTATCGCTCGCCAGGAAGAAATCGACACCTGGATGGGGATAAACGTCTTAAAACAGTAGGCTGAATGGGCCCGAATGGATACAAGCCAGAGAAAGAGAGAAAAGGAGAGAGAACAAAAACAGGTGACCCCCTTAATTGTTTTGGTCATAATCCACCAATATCGGGCCTGGATCATACCGGCCCTGCACCAATATGGCAGTGGTCCCAAGCGGTTGCTCCTCCAATACAGGTCACATTAGAGGGAGGTGGGCCGTTTGTCTGGTCCCCTTTCTCTCTCATGCTTAATCCCCATTAGTTTTGATATTTTATGACGTTTTCCCCATTAGTTTGTCGATTTTAAGACCTTTCGCTCCATTTCGTTGTCAACATTAAGACCTTTCGTGTCCTTTAGGTGTTAATTTTGTTTCTGGCGAGCGAAAGCTAGCCTGTAATTGTGGAGAAACCGGCCTTCGGCCGTGACATTTTCCTATCGAAAAATTTACAAATTATTCTCGAAGGGGGATCTAATGCATGTATTTTGTTTTAATGTGAAGGAGGTCTAGGGATGAAGCTAACGAAATAATAAATATACTACAAAATCGACCAACAAATTTCCCCTTCCCTCTTAATTCAACCGTTTGCCTGTGGTTTTGGCCGCGGACCAATTCGACTGGTTATCAAAACGGTCATTGATAAAATACTCACTGACCAAAATGACCACTCAGACAATACCAATAGGACTAATTCCACGGCTTTAATCCCACTGACTAAAATGGGCACTGACTAAAAGGGCCGCTGACTAAATGGCCACTAACTAAATGGCCACTGACTAAACTAAATGGCGACTGACTAAATGACCACTTACTAAATGGCCACTTACTAAATGGCCACTGACTAAATGGCCACTGAGTAAGTGGCCACTGACTAAATGGCCACTCACTAAACTAAATGGCCACTGACTAAACTAAATGGCCACTGACTAAATGACCACTTACTAAATGGCCACTGACTAAATGACCACTTACTAAATGGCCACTGACTAAATGGCCACTGACTAAACTACATGGCCACTGACTAAACTAAATGGCCACTGACTAAACTAAACGGCCACTGCCTAAATGGCCACTGATTAAACTAAATGGCCACTGACTAAACTAAACGGCCACTGACTAAATGGCCACTGACTAAATGGCCACTGACTAAAATGGCCACTTACTAAAATGGCCACTTACTAAAATGGCCACTTACTAAAATGGCCACTTACTAAAATGGCCACTGACTAAAATGGCCGCAAACTAAATGGCCACTGAATAAATGGCCACTGACTAAAGTACTCACTGACCAAAATGACAACTCAGACAACACCAATAGGACCAATTCGACGCCTCGTACCTACCCATATTGACCACGAGCCAAATCGGCCACATACTAAATCGGCCACGGTCTAATGCACCGTGAACTAACACTGCATTGGCAAGAATGAACTAAATTGACATCTTGTTTATAGTCTGTTTCTTTTCATCTAGCGGTAAATTGCAAAGTTCCCATCAAGATTTCTCAGTTATTTTGAAGATTATGTTGTTGTTGTTGTTGTTGTTCCCCAGGCTGCCTGGCCGAACAGCCCCAAGGTCCCGAGCAAGGCCAAGGCCATAGAGCGCCCCCACAAAACCCTCCCTGCTTACCACTAACAAAGCCCAGGTGACCGAAGCCACTCTAAGGCAGGGAGCTGAGGAGGGCGCGGAAACGCCCGGGAAACCAAAAGCCCCACCCAAGGCCCTGTGCCCCTCAGCAATTATGAAGGGAAAGTTGAGGGGCAAGGGAAAAATGTGACGCTTTGGCTCCCAATCTGCCAACTTTTAGGTTGGCAGTAAGGAGGTCGATCCACGGAAAAGACGCCGTCACTTGAGATCTAGAAGATATATAAGTAAGAGGAACAGTCAGAGTAAGCTATGGGTATGGCAGAGATCGCTCAGCTCTCACTCTGATAGACCAGCCCATCACCACATGACTAGAACCCAATCCTCTCGGCATCAGCTAGGAAAGTCCCTAGAAAGCCGCCTTTGGCGGAGGGATAGCTCCCCTATTTCAACTCCTTTCGGAGTTGGGCACCCGCCCAGTTCAATACGGTGCAAATTATATAAACTTGGTCTTACTATGATGCAGAGACACAGTGGATTCATATTTGTCCATTAAATAGCGAGAAATTAGCTGCTATTAAGGGATTCAATTTACCGTCAGATGAAAAGAAACAGAGTATAGTTTGCATGGATGGCTGAGATATGAGCATCTACTGAGCACACTTGGTCTCTCTGTTCTTTATATGTGTAAGTACTTTCTCTCTCCCTCTCCCTTCTCTCTCTCTCTCTCTCTCTCTCCCTCTCTCTCTCTCTCTCTCTCTCTCTCTCTCTCTCTCTCTCTCTCTCTCGCTCTCTCTCTCTCTCTTTCTCTAGATTAGAGAAAGATAGATTTCTCTAGATAGATTAAAATCCTCACAAAATGACGAAGAACGGGTGAAATTTGTAGAGCTACGACGCAAAGCCAAAAAGTTAATTAAGCAAAGTAAAAAGACCTTAGAGTTACATATTGCGAATCAAAGTAAAACAAACCCGAAAGAATTCTATAGTTATATCAGAAAGAAAAAAGTAGTTACTTCAACTGTTGGACCGTTAGTCGATGAAAATGGAGAATACACCAAAGACGAAGTACAAATGAGTAATGCCCTCAATACCTTCTTTGCATCAGTTTTTACAACAGAAGACCTCAGTGATATCCCTACACCATCGCCGATTCAGATTGATAATTCAGATGTTTTAAAGAATATCACCGTTACAGAGAGAGAAGTATTGAATTGTTTAGATAAACTCAAGGTAAATAAAACGCCTGGACCTGATACAATCTCGCCTAGAGTTCTAAAGGAAGCTAAGGATGAGCTCTCCAAAGCACTGACATTACTATTCAATAAATCCTTGCAGTCTGGAACTATGCCTGATCAGTGGAAGATAGCCAACGTAACACCGATATTCAAAAAAGGCAGCAAATCCTTACTCAGTAACTATCGTCCAATTAGCTTAACCTCAGTTGTATGTAAAATGCTAGAAACGGTCATAAGAGACAGACTCGTAAATCACTTAGAGGAAAATAACATACTTAAAGATACTCAACACGGCTTTCGTAAAAAACGTTCCTGTTTTAACAAACCTCTTAGACTTCTTCCACGATATCCTCAACCTCTACGATGAGAGTAAAGCTGTAGATATTATATACCTTGATTTTCAAAAGGCCTTTGACAAAGTTCCCCACAAACGTTTACTGCTAAAACTAAAAGCGCATGGAATACAAGACGGTGTGTTGAAATGGATAGAAAATTGGCTCAGCGACAGAAAGCAAAGAGTCATAAACGGTAAGGCATCTAAATGGACCAATGTAAGTAGCGGGGTACCCCAGGGATCGGTACTAGGACCAATTATCTTTCTAATTTTCATCAACGACATAGATGAGGGTCTCACCTGTACAATCTCAAAATTTGCTGACGATACAAAAATTGCAAATAGCGTACTCTCAAAAGATCAGTTGACGATATGCAACACAATCTAGATAAATTGTCACATTGGGCCCAAATTTGGCAAATGAGTTTCAATGCGGATAAATGTAAGTACTACATATCGGATACCTAAATGAGAAAGCAAACTATTCGATGAATGGCACTCAGCTTAAGAATGTAAACAGAGAAACCGATCTGGGAGTAACAATATCGAGTAACCTAAAACCGAGTCAACAATGTTCAGAAGTTGTTAAGAAGGCAAACAAAATAATTGGCTTTATAGGCAGGTCATTTGAGCATAAATCCAAAGACGTTATCCTAACCCTTTACAATTCCTTAGTCCGCCCTCTTCTGGAATACTGCGTTCAATGCTGGTGCCCTTATTACCAAAAAGACAATCATTAAACAAGCTAGAACGAGTTCAACGTAGAGTTACCAAAATTATTCCTAGCCTAAAGAACAAACCATACGAAGAGCGTCATAGAGAATTAAATCTATTTCCTTTAACCCAGCGCAGATTAAGAGGTGACTTAATTGAAGTGTTCAAAATCATCAAAGGCATCGACAATATGAACTGTAGTAAGTACTTCACTATCGACCAATCCAACTACACGCGGGGAAACGGTTGCAAAATTATTGGTAAATCTTTTAACTCACACGAATCTAAGAATTTCTTCTTCAATCGAATTGTCAACTTGTGGAATGGGCTTCCCCGAGACGTTATAGACTGCAGCACCGTTGAATCATTTAAACTCCGCCTAGACAAATATCTCGCATCAAACCCACGACTGGCTGCGTTTGTAAATGAATAACTTTATTTTATCCTCCCCTCAGTTACTAACCCATATGTCCCCTACTAAATTCCTAGTCCTGCCACGGACATTAGTTCCAGGGCAGTAGTTCCCTTTCCAATGTTCCCTTACCAACTCTAAACCACTGTATGGACACTTGATCCTCAGTGTTTTGGAGGACAATCAACCTAGAAGGGTCACTAGATCTGTTGTTGCTTGATTTCCTTTGTACTCCTTTGTACTCTCTCTCTCTCTCTCTCTCTCTCTCTCTCTCTCTCTCTCTCTCTCTCTCTCTCTCTCTCTCTCTCTCTCTCTCTATCTCTCTCTCTTTCCTTCCTTCCTTCCTTTCTTCCTTTATTCGTTCCTCTCTCATAAATTTGGTTTATATCCCCCGATTGCTTTTATCTGCCCTCTTTCCCAACATTTTACACAGTTAGCCATCATATCTCACGCATTTCTTTAGAGCATCTTAATCTTAATTTTCATCTTATCTTTTACCTTCAAAAGTACAGTATTTACATCTATATATCACACTCGTAACTTCTAATTGACCTATAATAATATTTTTACTCGAAGCAAATTTGGCTCAGATTTTTCCAGGACCTTGAACTTGAAATCTATGTCTTGTTATATATTGAGATAATAATTTTCCATTTTATTTTCCTCTTAATATATTGCAATATACCCTTGATTATTGTTATTCCCAACCCCGAATTTGTACTGAAAAATACACCTTAAATACAATCTAATTATTGACTTTGCAATAAGTTCAACATAGTTCCTAAATATCAAAAGAAATAAACAAAGTATATAACGATATGTGGTATGTACAGTAGGTGATGGTATATATATTTATCATATAATATAATTGACTATATTACTATCAACGGTAATATATATATTTTTAGGACACCTTAATTACCTGTTTCATACATTCTCTAAGCATATAATATACAGTTTACATACATTAGGTTCCATATGGTGTTTTGTATACCTATTATAAATTAAATAAACAATATGTAACAAAATGGTAGTGATACCGATGATACACTTTCATTATTACGTATGCCATTCACGGTAGTTCATTAATATATATTATGGATTCTACTACCTGCCACACACGCACATACACACTCACACACACATACACACACACACTCATTGATTGATTGATTGATTGATTGATTGATTTTCATTGCCAATTGTGTACATACATAATATACAATAATACATCATAATACATATATTTGAATGATTGGCATATATAGCTAGCTAAGCAAAAGCTCTATGTAGCTAGCCTTATAGACGTAAGTAAATATTTAATGCTAGGTTACACGGTTATTAAAAATAAAATATATACAAAACATTACAGTATATTACCTGCTTTATCATGGAATCAGCAAGAATCAACTTAGTTCATTATTTTCAGTAGTCTTTAAGAATAGGTATGACAGTAGTTATATGAACACCACTAATGGAGAAATGAAATAGACTGGTTTACATAAAATCATCGCTATTTAGTATTGATCTAAAAGGTGTTTCTTAATAGACTTTTTGAACACAAATATAGAAACAGCATGTCTGAATGGTTCGTTAAGGGTGTTGCATAATTTAGCGCCCCTATAGCTAAGACAACGTTGTGCATGTGATGTTCTGCAATATGGGAGAGAAACGCGCACGCACACACACACACACTATATATATATGTATATAATATATATATATATATATACTGTATATATACAGTATATATATATATATATATATATATATATATATATATATATATATATATATATATATATATATATATATATATATATAGATATATATATTATATATATATATATATATATATATATAAATATATATATATATAGGTATATTTATATACAGAGAGAGAGAGAGAGATTCCAATATCATAACAATTTAAGGGCCTTGGACAAAATGTGGGTCCAGAATTGCATTTGAAGAAGTCATAGAGGGCGAGTTACGGTAAGGAGGGGATGATATGCGGTTAGTGAGAGTGTGAGCGGTAAGAAGAGGAAGATAGACGGTTAGTGAGGGTGTGAGCGGTTAGAAGGGGAAGGTAGACAATTAGTGAGGGGAGACAGTTAAGAGGGGAAGATAAGCGGTTAGTGAGAGGGTGTGGGGCAGTTGGAAGGGGAAGATAGACAATTAGTGAGGGGAGACGGTTAGGATGGCAGATAAGTGGTTACTGAATAAGGAGCGTGACAGGTAGAGGGGAAAATAGGTGGTTAGTGACGGAGGTGGGCGGTTAGTGAGCGAGGTGGGCGGTTAGTGTGGGAGGTGGGCGGTTAGTGAGCGAGGTGGGCGGTTAGTGTGGGAGGTGGGCAGTTAGTGAGTGAGGTGGGCGGTTAGTGAGCGAGGTGGGCGGTTAGTGAGCGAGGTGGGCGGTTAGTGAGGGAGGTGGGCGGTTAGTGAGCGAGATGGGCGGTTAGTGAGGGAGGTGGGCGGTTAGTGAGCGAGGTGGGCGGTTAGTGAGCGAGGTGGGCGGTTAGTGAGAGAGGTGGGCGGTTAGTGAGCGAGGTGGGCGGTTAGTACAAAGTACAAAGGAGTACAAAGGAAATCAAGCAACAACAGATCTAGTGACCCTTCTAGGTTGCTTGTCCTCCAAAACACTGAGGATCAAGTGTCCAAACAGTGGTTTAGAGTGGGTAAGGGAACATTGGAAAGGGAATTACTGCCCTGGAACTAATGTCCGTGGCAGGATTAGGAAGTTAGTAGGGGACAGATGGGTTAGTAACTGAGGGGGGGATAAAATCAAGTTATTCATTTACAAACGCAGTCAGTCGCGGGTTTGATGCGAGATATTTGTCTAGGCGGAGTTTAAATGAATCAACGGTGATGCAGTCTATAACGTTTCGGGGAAGCCCATTCCACAAGTTGACAACTCGATTGAAGAAGAAATTCTTAGATTCGTGTGAGTTAAAAGATTTACCAATAATTTTGCAACCGTTTCCCCGCGTGTAATTAGATTGGCCGATAGTGAAGTACTTACTACAGTTCATATTGTCGATGCCTTTGATGATTTTGAACACTTGAATTAAGTCACCTCTTAATCTGCGCTGGGTTAAAGGAAATAGATTTAATTCTCTAAGACGCTCTTCGTATGGTTTGTTCTTTAGGCCAGGTATCATTTTGGTAACTCTACGTTGAACTCGTTCTAGCTTGTTTATATCTTTTTGGTAATAAGGGCACCAGGATTGAACGCAGTATTCCAGAAGAGGGCGGACTAATGAATTGTAAAGGGTTAGGATAACTTCTTTGGATTTATGCTCAAATGACCTGCCTATAAAGCCAATTATTTTGTTTGCCTTCTTAACAACTTCTGAACATTGTTGACTCGGTTTTAGGTTACTCGATATTGTTACTCCCAGATCGGTTTCTCTGTTTACATTCTTAAGCTGAGTGCCATTCATCGAATAGTTTGCTTTCTCATTTAGGTATCCGATATGTAGTACTTTACATTTATCCACATTGAAACTCATTTGCCAAATTTGGGCCCAACATGACAATTTATCTAGATTGTGTTGCATATCGTCAACTTGTTCTTTTGAGAGTACGCTATTTGCAATTTTTGTATCGTCAGCAAATTTTGAGATTGTACAGGTGAGACCCTCATCTATGTCGTTGATGTAAATTAGAAAGAGAATTGGTCCTAGTACCGATCCCTGGGGTACCCCGCTACTTACATTGGTCCATTTTGATGCCTTACCGTTTATGACTACTCTTTGCTTTCTGTCGCTGAGCCAATTTTCTATCCATTTCAACACACCGTCTTGTATTCCATGCGCTTTTAGTTTTAGCAGTAAACGTTTGTGGGGAACTTTGTCAAAGGCCTTTTGAAAATCAAGGTATATAATATCTACAGCTTTACTCTCATCGTAGAGGTTGAGGATATCGTGGAAGAAGTCTAAGAGGTTTGTTAAACAGGAACGTTTTTTACGAAAGCCGTGTTGAGTATCTTTAAGTATGTTATTTTCCTCTAAGTGATTTACGAGTCTGTCTCGTATGACCGTTTCTAGCATTTTACATACAACTGAGGTTAAGCTAATTGGACGATAGTTACTGGGTAGGGATTTGCTGCCTTTTTTGAATATCGGTGTTACGTTGGCTAGCTTCCACTGATCGGGCATAGTTCCAGACTGCAAGGATTTATTGAATAGTAATGTCAGTGGTTTAGAGAGCTCATCCTTAGCTTCCTTTAGAACTCTAGGCGAGATTGTATCAGGTCCAGGCGTTTTATTTACCTTGAGTTTATCTAAACAATTCAATACTTCTCTCTCTGTAACGGTGATATTGCTTAGAACATCTGAATTATCAATCTGAATCGGCGATGGTGTAGGGATATCACTGAGGTCTTCTGTTGTAAAAACTGATGCAAAGAAGGTATTGAGGGCATTACTCATTTGTTCTTCGTCTTTGGTGTATTCTCCATTTTCATCGACTAAAGTGAGGGAGGTGGGCGGTTAGTGAGTGAGGTGGGCTGTTAGTGAGGGAGGTGGGCGGTTAGTGAGGGAGGTGGGCGGTTAGTGAGCGAGGTGGGCGGTTAGTGAGGGAGGTGGGAGGTTAGTGAGGGAGGGGGGTGGTTAGTGAGGGAGGTTGGCGGCTAGTGAGAGAGATAGGTGGAGATTGAGGGTGGGTGGGCGGTTAGAAGGGGAAGATAGGTGGTTAGTGAGGGTGGGTAGGTTGCTTGGGTTGGTAAGACAGGCGGTTGGGGGGGGGGGGGGGGGTCGTGAGAATCTTGGGACTTTTAAAATAGGACAGAGTGGGAAGTGATTTTAGGGTTGGTGGGCCAAAGAATTTCCAGGGAGGATCTCACAGGTTTGGGGTAATGGGAGCGGAGAACCAGCAGACGAGAAATATTTAATGGGAGCCCTAAAGGAATGAGTGCGAATGGAGATGGAAGGGATAAACTATAGGGGAACGTTATATTTCAATTTCGAGGGTGGGAGCTAGTGGACGATAACAAAGTTGGCGAGGAAGTAAGGATTGGAAAAAAGATGAAGACACGGCATACTCAACCTATTAGCACTATAGTATCTCAGGAGGTTGATTTTTTTTTTAACATGCTAAGGAACTGGCTAATGGAATTAGAGAAGATACGTCGAAAGAATGCAGACAAATTAACAATATTGTAGGACTTGCAGATATGAAGTATTGAGAGGAGATCATTTATATGGTTTGGTTAACATAGGTTACAGATATATAAGAGCAACAAGATCATATAAGACACAGACACCATTATGTTTCCCTTGAGACATTAAAATATACGTAATATCATCCATCGTGAACAGGATACCGAGCTGTCAACAGAGGTACATTAATATTTGTACAGGTAGTTATTCATTCGGAATGCGTAATACACAGATCCCTTCATCATCTACGATTGTGTTTGTGGGTGTGTTACTGTATAATATTATGCTATGTTATGTATGCATCTGTGTACATGATTATTATTATCAGAGCGTGCATGTGAGAGAGAGAGAGAGAGAGTGTGTGTGTGTGTGAATGAGTGAGTGAGAGAGAGAGAGAGAGAGAGAGAGAGAGAGAGAGAGAGAGAGAGAGAGAGAGAGAAAGACCAAATATGAGTGTCTGAAAGCACAGAACTTGACATGAGAATATGTGGTTGTTTGTGTACATAAACGTCTTCGCCTGTGTGTACATTCGTGAGCACTTATATAGTCTGTTTTTTGTTTTTTTCAGCTGACGGTAAACTGCTACGTTACTATTTTGGTTACTCAGCTATTACGTATATTTTGTAGCGAAATGTGTTGTTAATTATGAACACTTGGCATTAATACGACGCAGAGACATGGTAGATTCATATTCTTCCATTAAGTATCGATAAATTAATTGGTGAGGGATTCAATTTACCATCAGCTGGAATATAACCGACTATAGCAATGCACCAATAATATAAGTGTTGAATCCAAACTAGACAATACAATGCTATATTATGTCTCCAATGCTTCAGAATTTGACAGTCAAGGTTCGAATATCCACTGGGTGTATATAGCTATTGTTGTTCGCGGCCATACCATGACTTCTTTTATGCTTGGCCATTTATGTTAAGGGCAGATTTGTATATATTTGTTAATTACTGTATTTATATATTTATTTATATTTCCTCCCAAGACCTCAGCAAACTTGAGAAAATACCCCAAAGAGTTACATTTGTGCATTTTGTCGGTAGCAAAATTATACTGTTCGCAGGACGGTTCCTCCTAAATAACTATCTCGCTATCGCTCGTCAGGATATTATCGACACCTAAATGGCACAGAAGGTTTTAAGATCGTCAAACTAATGGGGCAAATATCTTAATATATCAAATCTAATGGGGTTAATAATGAGGGAGAAGGGTGTCCAGAAGAACCAAATCTTCCCTTAAGGGGGAGGTACACGGTTTTTCTGGACCCCCTTCCCCTCATGTTTAGACCCATTAGTTTTGCGATTTTAAGAAGTGTGTTCACTAGTTTGGCGATTTTGAGACATTTCGCCCCATTACTTTGTCAATATTAACACCTTTAGGTGTCGATTTTTTTCCTGGCAAGCGACAGCGAGCCTGTAATTTTCTAAGGAACCGGCCTTCAGCCGGGGAATTTTTCTACCGAAACATTTACATATACAATATATCTTAAAAGGGGGAATAGGGGGTGTTATTTTAAGCTTGATGGATGTCTAACGAGGACACTTAAAATAAAATAGATAAATTAATAAGTAGCCCCTTAAAGTGATCCCTTACAGCGGTGGTCGTTAGGGCAGTAGTGCTGGCCGATTATGTTGTTCTGGAGGTGCGGGGGGCGGGGTGGGTGGGTGGGTGGGGGGGGGGTTGCGTTATGCTGTGTACGCCAGGAATCCTTGAATCCTTTACTATTAATGGGCTCACTATTTTGGGGGATATTAGAGAGAAAGAGAGGGAGGGAGAGATAAATAGATAAATAGATAGATAGAAGGGTATATATATATATATATATATATATATATATATATATATAGGAGCACTGATTACTTTAATTGAACAAATATCAAGTGAACTAGATGACGGTAATTGTGTGGTAGGAGTGTTTTTGGATATGAGCAAGAGCAAAGGTTTCGATACGGTAGATCATGAGATTTTGTTAATGAATTTCCATAGATACAGTATGGTATAAGGGGATGTGCATATAACAGGTATGAAAGCTACTTAAGGAATAGGCCTCAATATATATTTTTCAATGACTCAACTTCTGATACAAATTATGTAAACAGCGGAGTTCCTCAAGGTTCGATCCTTGGACTCTATTATTTTTAGTATACATAAACGATATGGTTAATATTTCTTTGCTATTTTTACCAATTCTTTTTGCTGATGATGCCAATTTATTTATTAGTGATACGAATATAGAGTAGGTGATCCGTTTAATGAATGGTGAATTAAATAATCTTATAAATTGGATCTATGCAAATAAGTTGTCACTTAACACTTTAAAAACTCACTATATGATATTCAAATCTAGAGGTAAATCGATAAAAACACATTCGAACATTTACATAGGCAACACAAAATTATCAAGAGTTGAACGTTCCAAATTTCTTGGTGTAATAATTGACACTAACCTGTCATGGAACAATCACAGTATGCACGTAAAAAGTAAATTAGCAATAAGTTTTGGAATTGTGTAAAGCAAGACAAATTCTAACTACTCCAACATTAATTACATTATATAACTCTTTCATATATCCACATCTTACCTATGGTATAGAGGTCTGGGGATCAGTCAATAGCTGTTATATTCAACATCTTGTAAAACAGCAAAAGAGAACCATAAGGATTGTTACACATTCCAATTTTAGAGCACATGCGGACCCATTGTTTAAGTCGTTAAGAATGTTTCCATTTTCTAAACTTATTCAATATTGTATAGTAAAAACTATGTATACATTCAAGAAAAATGTAATACCTAAAAACCTGAATATGTTTAGCACAAATGAAGATGTCCATTCTAATAATACTAAACAGAAGTAATTTACATGTACCCAGAGGCAGACCGGCCATGGTATACAGAACTTTTAAGTATAAGGGTGTGCACCTATGGAATAATATGTCACACAAAGTTGATTACTTATGTTCATATTCTTCCTATAATAGTAGAATAAATATTTATCTTCTTGACAATTAAATTAAGTATGCATTATGATGGCCATTATGTGATAGCATAGTTAAATGTGTATTTATATATATTTTTTTTCTTTTTACTGACACTTTCCCGTTTTCATTAATATATTGTTGTAAATTACCCTCGAAGGCATATATACCAGCAGGTATCTAGCCCTCTTTGTCATGAACTGCATTTATGTATTTATATGTATTGCCTTTTGTGTAAGCTAAACGTTCATGACAATAAAATATTTTGAATTAAGCAAAAAAAATAACTATACTGTATATACTGTATATATATATATACTGTATATATACAGTATATATATATAGAGAGAGTGTGTATGTATGTGTATGTGTGTGTGTTATATATAGTTGTATCATATACTCACGCACAATCACACGTGTGCGTGTACGTTTATTGAAACCCGGACAGGATTTGAACCGGTTAACAAATACGAGATGAATTGAAATTACATCCAAATTCCTGACGTGTCCTTATTCAGTAAAAACAAGACACAGATGGAGCATGAAGTTGGCTTTACGTTGCATGAAACGTTAGAGAAAAAAAAAAATCCAAGTTCTTTCCCCATGTTTCGTCCAACCCACCGTATCCACTTATCATACTGAGTCAAGCACATCATAAATACGTCCCTTTATACTGGCGAGTGTGAGTGTACAGTGGGGTCAACATAGGTCAGCATCTCCAGAGACCTCAAGCACGAACCCCGCCCCCCTCTCAATCCCCCAACTCATTTCTTTGACCTCCACATTCCAATAAAGCGCCCCCCTGCCCCCCCTCCTCGCCCCCCCCCCCCCCCCCCCGTCCCCAGTAACCTCAAGCATACCCATTACCAAACCCCCTCCCCCATTTCTTTGACCTCCAGATTCCAATAAAGCGCCCCCCTGCCCTCCCGCCCCCCGTGACCTCAAGCATACCCCCCTCTCCCCCCATTGCTTTGACCTCCAGATTCCAATAAAGCGCCCCCCTGCCCCCCTCGTAAAGCTCACAGTGTTATTGCTCTGTCGGCCACACCTCGCTCTTTACAACTGATGACCCCGGTTCATTATAGCACTTGTGGTGTATTCGTTTGAATCTGTGTGATTATCCCCACCAGATTTATGTGTGTGTCAGAGATTATGTGATCAGCGCTGTCTGTCTGTGTTGGTTTGTGTGTGTTGTTTTCTTTGTGGAGGGTGGGGGGGGGGGGGGAGTCAATCTACCACTTTCGGTGCATTAGATTTGGTTCCTGTAATAATCTCCGCCAAACCAAGTGTGTCAGAGATTAGATGATTTGTCTGTATGTAGCTAAGCAATATTTACAATAATAATGGACCCAATACCTTCCTAAGCTAAATAAAATCATCCAATGGTAACTAGAATCATACGATGACCTCCAGACCCCATAGCCCCCACCCCACTCTCAGTCAGCCCTCGTAAAGGTTCATCATTGCTCAGTCTGCCTTTTTGTCTGTCTATCTATCTATCTATCTGTCTGTGTGAGTATCTATAAGTTTATCCATCTATCAATTTATGTGTCAGTGTGTTATCCTGTCTATGCATATATTTATCATCTCTCTATCTGTATATCTATATATATCTTTCCATCCTTGAATGAAATTTAAGCTTCATATATACAGTATATTCTATTGTATTATAATTTATACACCACCCCGTTGCTAACTATAATACGGCACCAATACGTCTAAAGAAAACATGGCTGATCTCTTTTACTATAGGATCTCTAACCTACATTAAATAATTAATTAAATCTATATGTGCCCCATTAAATGTCCTTTCCTTTCACTTAACAATTAGGCTATTCAGTGCGCAGTTGGGTTTGAGTAAATGATTAGATTGATATTTAGTATTCTATAAATGGATATAAAATCGTATTAATGTACTTAACCTTTAACTGTCTTGATGGTGTAATGGTCAGAGTGTTTAAGAGCTTTATGTGGTAACCCAGGTTCGAATCCCGGTAGGATCACATGCTTTAATTAATTGAATTGGGAAGTTTTTGGTGTTGGGGGTGAAAAAACAAAAAATAGACTATTGCCCCTACCCTCTACCCAAACTACACGACTCCTACATGACCACTTTTAACCTGTTCAGTGCCGGTGACGTCCTCTTGTTTTTATACTGGCTACTGATAGACGATTTAATTTAGTTTTAAGGGTGGATAGGCCTGTTTTTCTGGACCCCTTTCTCCCTCGCGTTTAGTCCCATTGGCTTATGGATTGAATAGCGTTCAGCCCATTAATTTGGCGATATTAAGACTTTACGCCCTATTTTCTTGTCAATATTTTGATATTTCGTGCCATTTAGGTTCCGATTTTTTCCTGTCGAGTGATAGAGAGCCTGCAATTTTAAGATTAACCGGCCTTCGGCCGGGAACATTTTCTACCAACAAATTTACAAATGTATATTGAAGAGGGGTCTAAGGGGTGTTTTTTACAGCTTGATGGAGGTCTAGAAAGGAAATTAAAACATAATACAAAATAAAATTATAAGAATATGTATACGCCCATCTCCCATTAGGAGGAGCCTATAAATGTAGCTATACTAATATAAACAAGACGTCGCCGGTATTGAAGGGGTTAATGAGGTTTTTATAATGTGTCTTCCTATCTGTATGTCTGTGTACCTATCAACTGTATTATATACCTAGATGCCTATCGATCTATGTAGGTGTTTATGTCTGTGTGGGTGGGCATGTGTGTGTTTTGGTTTGCATTTGCGTGTGTCTGTGTGTGCATGTCGGTGTGTCTGTTTTTATCTGTGTGTGTATGTCTGAGTGTATGTGCGTGCATGTACATACAGTTTGATGTGGACGTGTGAGTGTGTGTGTGTGTGTGTATGTATGTGTGTGTATGTATGTGTGTGTGTGTGTGCATGCGTGTATGTGTGAACTGTATGTGTGTGTGTGTGGTTTTTTGAGTATGCGTATGTGTGTGTATGTGTGTGTGTGTATTCCTATAATTACGTACCTCTTACATAAACCCTCTATTATTCAACCACTAATTAGTAGTAACACAATATCAATCAGGTGATCTGCTCTCTACACCACGGAACAGAGAATGGTATGAGGGTCTTTTATTTAGCATGTCATATAATGCAATATGATAGTAAGGCGACTCAGTTTCACATTAACTTGTTGAAAGGCAATTTTGCATAAATGTACTGTATACTAGAATGTATTAAATATCATTGACAAACAGAAACACGCACTTAATTGACGAGTAAAAACAATATCATCTATACTGTATGAATATATATATATATACCGGTATATATATATATATATATAGATATATGTATATATATAGATATATATAAATATATATATATAAATATATATATATATATATATATATATATATATATATATATATATATATGTATATACTGTATATATATATCTATATATATATATATACATATATATATATATATATATATATATATATATATATACATATATATATATATATATATATATATATATATATATATATAAAGTAGAAAGGAAATCCTTTCGTATCATTAACTCCCGTCCACTCACCAACTCTCTGCAATCTCACTCTGTTCGCCGCAATGTTGCATCTCTCTCGCTATTCGATCGCTACTACAATAATCAGTGTTCCTCGGAGCTTTCCCAGTGTATACCACCTCCTCTACGTAGGGTACGTAGCACCCACCTTGCAACACAATCGCACCCCTAATCTGTGCAACTGTCCAACACAAGAGTGAAACGCTATTCTCAGACTATTCAACTGCTGAGCTCTGGAACTCTCTCCCAGAATCAGTCTTTCCCTCTTCCTATGACTTAAATTGCTTCAAACTCAGTGTATCCAAGCATTTTAGCTCGAACGCTCCTTGATCTCGGCCCTGTCACTCTTTGAAATCTGAGGGAGGCACTCGCTGCATGCAGTTATGCCTTTTATCTCCCTCATTCACATAGGAAAAAAAAAAAAAATATATACAGTATATATATATACATATATATATATATTTATATATATATATTTTCTTTAACACCTTACGAGCGGCCTATGCGGTTTATTTATGTGTACCGCCCAGCGGGGTGTTTTTAGCCAAAATAGGGCTGTTTACGTGATCATTTTCATGCCTAAATAAGACCCAGAACGTAAAACAAGTACCTATCCCTGAAAGGGCATAAACAGAGCTTTCGAATGACACCATAACGATCCTTGTATGATGGATAGTTTTCTTGCAATAACCGTGCAACGCGAGTGCAAAAAGCAGGTAATTCGGTACTTTCGGTACATAATTGAGTATGTAGCGAGTGAGAGAGGGAGGAGGGAGCTGAGATTTGTGTCAGTAGGTTCGCCGCGGTGGTCTGGAGCAGTCATACGCTCGCTAGTCTCCTGCCACCACTTGTCTCTCTCTCTCAGCCACATTACGTGCTGAAATTGCCACTCGAGTTATGTCGAGCGCCGCCACATAGTCCAGCTTTATTTAACTCGACTTAAGTGGTGGGCCGCTTTTTAAGGGTTAATACATACGAGGTTGAAAGAAATGGCAATTTCTGCGTTGGAAATTGTATTATTCAAGGTTTCCAGGTCTCTGATGAGTTTTCGCTGGGTGGCAGGAAGTAGATGAATGAAGTTAGCAAAATTCATGGTGGTACAGGGTTACATTAATGTTCATGATGATACAGGATATACGACGCGTTTCACTGGACAACCAGCATTATCAAGTAATGATAGAATGATATAAAAGTAAACAGGAAGGGTATATATAGAGGGAGGAGGATCAGAGGGGGCGAAAATCAGGGGGCAAATGTCTGCTATTGGTGGAGAGATATTCTAGATGTGTTAGTGAGAGATCCACGTCACGCAGGCGCACTGGATGCGGGAAGGTGGTGGTCGGTTGGCGAGGTCGAAGCTGATTGGCTGCGTGTCGAGGGGCGTGGCATAAGTTGCGTAGTACGTGTGGCACCGGCAGCAGACGAAGCTGTAGGAGGTAGCGCGGGGGGCTGCGTCAAGGGCATCGGGGGCCGAGGGGGGGCGTTAGGCCCTGTAGGGTAGTGCCTTTTGGCAGAAGGAAGGATCTGAAGGTCCAGAGTTTGTTGTTGATGTTAGGATGTATGGTTTGGATATATAACGAGTATTGGTAATCTTGTCGTGAATCCTAGCTGGTATATATACCGTAGTTTGAATTTCCCGGGTTCACGACAGCTGGTTCCTTTTTGTTTATATGCATTACTTTATTTATCTTTGTGGATAAATATTAATGTGTTTGCACCAATTATATCTTAGTTTATTTTCCCTTATTATTTAATCACGGGGGACGATATAGAACCCTTAAATATATTTTGTATTGTTACGATAAAAGGGAATCTCAGTACACTTCACACAGAGACTTCGTCCCGCTCACAACAAACCACCAGTTGCTGCCACATAACAACGAACTTCCCTGATCTTCACCTATCGACATGTCCATCACCTAACCTACACTCTTTGCATCACAGCTAAGTTCCTTTAATACTAGAAGTACTTCATAGATATTACTGGGACTACCACAGATAGCCTACATATACAATTTAACACGTAAGTCCAACGCCGACCGGTATCATATTTATAGCCTAGGCCAATTCATCTTTCCAGGTCTAATAATTTAATTTATATCCGTTTCTCCTCTACCCCCTAATAAACAGGATATAATTGGTGCCGTGTGACCAGGATACTGGGCCATCTGTTATATATTGATAAGAATTGGGGGGGGGGGGGTATTAGGCCTGACTTGTCTGTCTTTGTGTAGAGCTGGGCGATCCAGTGGACAAATGTTTAGGGGCGCATAGGCTATGTCCGGGATTTTCCGCTGGACCGTCCAGTGCAGTGCCCTGCTTTTTTTTTGTTAAGCAGTTCTATAGACCAGGGGCAAGGGTGGACACTGTCAGGCAGACCTCAGCCTGGGTTAGATGTGCCAGGGAGCCGGAAGGTATTAGATAGGCTACTGAACAGAGCGCATGCCTTCTTTGAGGAGAAGGACAAGGCCGAGGAGGAGCAGTCGATGCAATAGGCTAGATCTAAAGACTAGGACGACGGCTGCGGCTGTTCCTCCTTCAGAGGAGTCTTGATCCTTCTTTCTTTTTCTTTGTAATTTGTTAAAATTTAATATAGCCTAGTAAAGTAAATATTGTAAAGTAGAGTAATATGACATAGGGTATAATTTCCTTTTTTTTATCATTTGTAAACTCACATGGGGCACGCGATCTGCATGCTTCAATTTGCTTGGTTGCTGTCGTCATCAATGTAAGTAGGTTAGCCTAGGCTTAGAATAGATTAGAATAGGTTAGCCTAGAGTGACGATTAGTATTGTTGTTCCTTAAGCTTTAGTTACCATAAATATTTAAGAATGGAGGAGAAAATAAAGTCATTGCGGCGGTTCAGGGCCGCCAAGAAGGGAGGGATTACTAAGCTTACCTCTAATCTGTCTGAATTTATTGAACAAGCTGTTACACTGCATGATGTAAGGGGTGTGCAAATCACTATAGAAAAGGCCCTAGCTGATATCGAGTCGTATAGCATAGAGTTGTATAGCTTATATTCAGATGATCAGTTAGAGGATGAGATGGTGAAAGATATGCAGTATGTTAATTAAGTAAACAGTCAGTTAGCTGAGTTAGATAGTGCTCTACAGACAACCACTACTGGTAGATCTTATGATATCGCAGCAAGTAGGAAACAGAAGGGTATTAAGCTACCCTCCCTGAAGTTGCCAGTTTTTGACGGGGATCCAACACAGTGGGTGGGTTTCTGGGAGCTCTTTGATTGTAGTGTTCACTCCCAAACAGACTTAAGTGACATTTAGAAATTTACGTATCTAAAGGGACAACTTAGTGGTGAGGCTCTACAAATTGTTAGTGGGTTTAGTTTGGTCGCTGCAAGTTATGAACCAGCGGTCACTATACTGAAAAACAGTTATGGTCAAAAGGATCGCATCAAAGCAGCTCACATAGCGAAACTGTGTAATCTCCCGCATCCTAGCCAGGAGGTCAGTGCTCTGAAAGATTTTTCCGCGTCATTTGAGTGTGCGTTAGAGTCATTACGCTCTATGGATGTAACAGTAAGTGAAATATGTGCAGTACTGTTGCATAATAAACTTCCTAGTGCACTCTCTGAAGTGATTAAGCGTGAATTAAAAGACAACTGGCTGGATGTGGATGAATATGTTCGTGTGTTTAAGACTGAAGTGTGCAATCTAGAAAGTAGACATAATCCACTAGAACAGTTTGGGGCGACCGCCACAGCAGCATATGCGGTGTATCAGAAACCCGATACCAAGCAGAAGTATGGATGTAAGTTGTGTTTAAAGACAGGAAATGTTTGGGCAAAGTGTGCAAAATACAAGAACAGTCCTGCCAAGGCCAATAGAGCAAGGCAGTTGAAATTGTGCGTCAGGTGCCTGTCGTCAGAACATGGCAGCCAGGGGTGTACTAACCCTAAAATTAGGCCGTGCCGATTCTGCCAATAGAAACATTTTAATTATTTGTGTCCGACGCCACGCCTTGAACATACTGGACAACCAGCAGCCCCTGAACCAACAGTGACCATGGCTGTGGCTTCGGGCCGTAATGCAGTGTTGTTGCCTACCATTCATATTTCCTTGACCGACAGAAACGGTCATACCAGTAAAGTAAGAGCTTTGTTGGACCAATGTTCACAACGTACCTTCATCTTGCGCTCTGCTTTATCGCAGCTTGATTACGTTAGGGTCAGTAAGGAACAGCTAAGGCTCCAGGGATTTACTGGCTCACTTGGTAGTACTGAGTATGAAATAGTAGAGTTAACCTATCATCACAGAAGAAGGGTGCGTAAATTGAGAGCCATTGTGGTGGAGGAGTTACCAGTATACAAACCAGGGAGAGGATTAAAGATGGAGGTAAATGCTATCAAGGCTCGGGGTTACAAATTAGCCGATCCAGGAATCACTGATGGAGATATGATAGGGTTACTGATTGGGGCGGACTATTATTACCACTTTGTACATTCAGGCTATGTCAGGGAAGGAAGTATAGTTATGTTACCCACAATTTATGGTTATGCACTGAGGGGCACTTATCAGTCAGATATAGAAGAGACCCATGTAGAGTTAGTCACTGTTCTTAAGTTAGCAGTAGACCCTTTAGTGGAGATACAGGAAGATATTGGCAGGAATTCTCCAGAATTAAAGGATCTGACAGCTCTATGGGACTTGGACCATATTGGTATAAGTCCTAATGAGACTGGTAAGGGTGGGGAGAAAGTCTTAAATAGACTTTCTGAAACGGTACAGTATTCCGAAGCACAGGGACAGTATATACTGGAACTGCCGTGGAGAAATAACATAGATAAATTACCTGATAACTTTAAGTTAGCCCTGGGCAGAATGAGAGGCTTGCAGCATAAGTTTATAAAGGATCCCAACTACTGTCAACAGTATACAAAGGTTCTGCATAATCAGATAGAAAGGGGATTTATTGAAAGGGTAGAAAACAGGAATCAAGCTGGTCATCCCATTCACTACTTAGCTCACCATGGTATTACCAAGGATAGTGTTACTACGCCTGTACGGATAGTGTTTGACTGTTCGGCTAGGATGGACGAGAAGGCGTTCAGTCTGAATGACTGTCTCCATACAGGTCCATCGCTAGTGGCCGACCTCACCCAGGTGCTTCTGCACTTTAGATGCCATCAATTTGCCTGGGTGAGTGATATTGAGAAAGCATTTCTCATGGTGGGGTTGAGTGAGAAGGATAGGGATGCTACTAGGTTTCTGTGGCCCGTTGATCCCTTGGATGTTGCAAGTCCTTACATTGTCTACCGGTTCCGTGCAGTTCTGTTTGGGGCCACCTGTTCCCAGTTCCTCCTTAATGCTACTATTCAAAAACACCTGTCTATGATACAGGAGGACAGTGAAGTAGTTAATAAGCTAAAAAGGGGGTTGTATATTGATAACTTACAGGGGACTGGTGATGATGTAGGTGATTTGCAACAACAATGTTGGGATGCCCGTAGAATATTTTCCAGCGCTAACCTGTCTTTACGTGAGTGGGTCACAAATAATGAGAGTTTGCGGGAACTGTTGCACCTGAAGGGTATAGCTTCCGCCAAACAAGACGGGGTTAAGGTACTTGGCGTTGAGTGGCTAACTGATAAGGATATGTTACAGGTTAATTGTCGCGGAAGTAGCCCTGCATTGGTTACAAAACGCGTGGCTCTAAGTCTAACCGCGAGTGTGTTCGATCCTCTAGGAGTGTTTCTACCGGTAACCATTCGGGCGAGGAGGTTCGTACAGGACTTGTGGAGATTAGAGTGTGGGTGGGATGTCCCCATTCCAGATGACATGAGAGCTAACTGGCAGGGTATTTATAACGATATGATAGATAGTACAGGTATCATGTTTCCCCGTCAGGTCACTAATTCTAAGAGGGTTACGCTGCACCTATTTAGTGACGCTAGCTCAGTAGCATATGATGTAGCGGCCTATGCGGTTGGTGATGAGGTGAGTAGGTTAGTAATGGCCAAAGCTAAGGTGGCGCCTATTAAGTCCCTCACCATACCTAAGATGGAGTTGACTGCTGTTCTTCTCGCAGCTCGTCTCGCATGTTATATAATTATGTGAGGCCTACGCGGACGAGCTGATTATAGAGAATGTATACCTCTGGTCGGACAGCCAGATAACCCTATGCTGGTTGTCTAGTAAAAAGATTTTGCCTATATATGTTCAAAATAGAGTTGATGAGATAAAGTTATTAGTCCCTGGCGCTCATTTTCGTTATGTGTCCACAGAGGACAACCCCAGTGATCTAGTCACCAGAGGGATTTCATATGTGTCCTTAGTTGCTTCTTCGCTTTGGTGGGGAGGGCCCACATGGCTACTTCACCAAATGCTATGGCCTGATCATGGCCCAATAGGGGGCTCAATAGGAGGGGACACCATTGTGGGTTGTAACATGAGTCAAGAAGGAACCCTGTCATTGCCGGTACCGGTTGCCCCTACTGCCATATTGAATTGGGACCGGTATGGCTCATATTTGAAGTCATGGCATGTAATGGCATGGGTCCTTAGGTTTATTAGGACTCTTAGAGAGAAGACACAAGGGAACTCTCAGGCAAAACCGGCATACTTGACGGTGCCGGAATTAAGAGCAGCAGAGTCAGCCATGATGAAGGTAGCTCAGAGAGAAGCTTACTCTGAGGAACACCACTATTTGTCAAAAGGACAGGGCACACCAAGCAATATAGTGAAGCAGTTAGGCCTCTATATAGAGGGAGGCATGATACGCTGTAGAGGTAGGCTACACTTTTCAGCTTTACATGATAGCACCAAGTACCCTATCCTTATCCCTAATAAACATCGTATAGCCACTCTCCTTAGTAATTACTGCCACAAAGTGTGTAACCATAGTGGTGTTAGTTATGTTGTAAATTACATAAGGCAAAGATGGTGGATCCCCAAGATTAGACAGGTAGTAAAGAAAGCCTTAACCCGTGGAGCCCCGGCTAGTTTTGTAATGTTTGCGCACCAGAACCCGGCAGGTTTTCAAAAAATTGTTTTATTCCAGAAACAATAGCGAATGGGTTAGGAATGAAGGAAAAACCACGAAAAACCGCTCAAAAAGCTTAAAAAATGGTCCTACAGAGCCCCCGAAAACGGATTTTACAAGAGTAAAAAATTGAAGGCAATTATCCCAAAAAAACAGGTTATTGCGTGCGTGCGCGCTCGCGCGCACGCACGTGGACTTTTAGAGTTTTCAACCATCGCCACGGTTGCGTGGGAATCGTACACAGTTCCCATACAAATCTGAGCCCCCTTGAGTGGCTACACCTAAGGTTACGGTCGGCGCAATTAGGGTGACGCGCCAGGCGCGTCTCTGGGGCTGTACGGGTTAAGGGGATGTATCATCTGCAAGAGATTGCAAGGTACATCATACCGTGCTGTACAGGCCCCTCCATTGCCGGAGTTTAGGGTTCAGGAAGTGAGTCCTTTCCAGGTAACGGGGGTTGACTACACAGGCGCCTTGCCAGTAAAAGAGAAGGGGGGTACTGTAAGTAAAGTATATGTAGTCTTATTCACCTGTGCAGTTACTAGAGCGGTCCATGTAGAGAAGGTGTCTAACCTCTCCTGCGAATCATTTTTGCATGTGTTCCGCAGGTTTAGTAGCAGGAGGGGTTACCTTGAGATTATGATGAGTGATAATGCAACCACATTTGTTAGCGGAGCCAGTACATTACGGGAGTTGATAAATGATGCAAGGTTAAAAGGTACTCTAGCGGAATTCAAGTGCGAGTGGCGGTTTATACCGGCCAGGGCGCCATGGTTCGGTGCCATATGGGAACGGGTCATTGGCATCCTAAAGGCTGGCTTGAAGAAGGTACTGGGTCGAGCATTGGTTACCACAGAGGAACTGAATACGGTATTACTGGAGCTCGAGGCCACAGTCAATGATCGCCTGCTTGGCTACAGCTACAGTGATCTTGAAGACCCTCTACCCATCACTCCTTCACAACTGGTTCATGGGAGGCGGATCAGAAGCTTTCCAAGGCGGGAAGTCACGGATGAAGATCTCCAGGACACGACGTGGCGTAACAACGATTCCGTCAACCAACGCTTCCAATATGTAACAAAACTCTCACATGACGACCTGTGGAAAAGGTGGAGCACTGATTATTTAATATCACTCGGGGATCAACATCGTCACTTAATGGTAAAAAGAGGGATAGCATCGCCGCAAGTTGGGGACGTCGTTCTAGTACATGATGACGGCCCCCGACTTTTTTGGCGTATAGGTTGGATAATGAAACTTCTTCGTGGTCCTGACCATGAATGTAGGGTAGTTCAGGTAAAAACAGGAGCCGGTTTGACCACCAGACCGGTGGTTAAGCTATACCCACTAGAGATAGATTTAGAGGTAGTGGATGGCGACAGCAAGCCGAACTCTGATAATATCCTTCCTGCTACTGGAGCGGACCGAGGTGATACCCCTCAGAGGCCGTCACGTCGCGCTGCTTTGGGTTCCTCCCAGTTGTGGCGATCCATGATCGGGATGGGACAATTGTAAATACTTTGTATATAACTGGTGGCGGAGTATGTCGTGAATCCTAGCTGGTATATATACCGTAGTTTGAATTTCCCGGGTTCACGACAGCTGGTTCCTTTTTGTTTATACGCATTACTTTATTTATCTTTGTGGATAAATATTACTGTGGTTGCACCAATTATATCTTAGTTTATTTTCCCTTATTATTTAATCACGGGGGACGATATAGAACCCTTAAATATATTTTATATTGTTACGATAAAAGGGAATCTCAGTACACTTCACACAGAGACTTCGTCCCGCTCACAACAAACCACCAGTTGCTGCCACATAACAACGAACTTCCCTGATCTTCACCTATCGACATGTCCATCACCTAACCTGCACTCTTTGCATCACAGCTAAGGTCCTTTAATACTAGAAGTACTTCATAGATATTACTGGGACTACCACAGATAGCCTACATATACAATTTAACACGTAAGTCCAACGCCGACCGGTTTCATATTTATAGCCTAGGCCAATTCATCTTTCCAGGTCTAATAATTTAATTTATATCCGTTTCTCCTCTACCCCCTAGGAATAATAAACAGGATAAATCTCCTTGGGTCACTTTCTTTATCGAGTATGGTGGTGTGTTTCTCTAAATCATTGTGTGTGAGGTGGGGGTGGTTAGGGGTGAGATAGTGGTCTTTGGTAGCTCCAGCCTGATGGTGAAGAGTTAACCGACGTGATAGACGAGTCTGCGTTATGCCAATATAGGAATGAGGTCCACAGTCCTCATACTTCATGGTATGTTGGTAAATGACGTGATCGTCGGTCATCGGGCTCTTTATCTTGGTGGAAGCTTGTTTGTTGCGGAGAACCAGCTCACTGAAAACCAGGTCACTGACCTGAGGAAGCTATCTGCGAAACGTTGTCAATGAAGTGCTCCTCCTCAGATGGTGTTTTATTATCCATTCTGTCTACTTTTCAAGTACCTATCAACAATAAAAATAGCAAATTACTTTTGAACTGAACTAATCCAAGCTGGATTATTTAAGCCTTTTACATCTGTGTCTTATGTCTTCCTTCAAATAGAGACATAACCATTAATTAAATAAGGTAGATAAGACATGCTTTTTGCGGTTGCCTGTACATGAGTGCAAGTCTCCGGAGTGTGTGACAGGGACGGGACATGAACAGTTTCCGGCCCCTCTTTGATCCAGCTCTCTCCTGACGGACGTCTTAAAATAAGGGGAAGTATTTGGGTTTTCTAGACCCCTTTCTCCTTAATGTTTATAACCATATTAGTTATGAGATTTTAAGATGTTCGCCCCATTAGTTTGGTTATTTTTAAGACCCTTCGCCCCATTTCTTTGTCAATATTAAGACTTTCCGTGCCTTTTAAGTGTCGATTTTGTCCTGGTGAGCGATAGCAAGCCTGCAAAGGCTGGGACCTTTTTCTACCGAAAAATTTACAAATGCATCTCGAAGGGGGTCTTTGGGATTTTTTGTTTAGCTTAATAGATGTCTAGGGATCAAACACAAAGAAAATGTATAATACCAAGAACAAAAAAAAAAACAAAAAAAAACATGATAATAAATAAATAAATAACAAATAGCCTTCCCTTAACCAGGCGCACCAATTAACATCCAATTAGGTATCAAAGGGGCCGAGATAAGTATATGGCCCTATTGATGATGTTGAATGGGTTGAATGGGGGGGGGGGGGATGTGATGAGTCAGAAGAATGTTGATGATAATGATGGTATTGTCGATGGATATTATATATATGTCCCTCTTATCCCCTTCTGTCCCGGCAACGTCTTTATTGTTTTATTTTAGCTATATGTTGACGATTGTGTGCAGTTTATGAAGGATTGGTGGTAGTCAAAAAGGGTTGAGGGAGATAGTTTGAAGCTTGTTAATTGCTGGAGGCACTTTTTAACCTCAATACAATCGTCTAATAGGTGCTAGAATATAATGCATAATATATCACCGGTACAAAATGGGTTAATGATGCTTATATTGAATAGCTATGCGTTTTGACAGTCGAACGTGATGTTTTAAAAGGATTTGGATAATGATGATGCTGATGATGCTGATAGAGGTGTATTTGTTGATGATGTTCAAGTTGCATGGTGTTTGTTTTTTGATGGGTGTATGTGATCAGGAGGAAGGATTTTGATGATGATGATGATGATGATAGATATGCCCCTGTTGATGATGTTACGATGAATGGTGATGGGATTTTGACTTACGTATGTGATGAGGGTTAAGGATGACGATAATGATGATGATTATAAGTATGGCCCTGTTGATGATGCCTATATTGCCTGCTGATGGGATTTCGATGGGCGTATGTGAAGAGGAAGAAGAATGATGTTGTTGATAATGATGTTGATAATATGATGATGGTGGTGATGATGAAGAAGGTGATGATTGTATTGATGATGATAGCGATTATGATAATGATGATGATGGTGAATATGTGATGACGGTGATAATGTTGATAATGCTGATGATGTTGATGCAACTCGAATTTTAGGAATTTATCATAACCATAGCCTACCACTACTTGATAAGCACAAAAAAATAAAAAAATAAAATAAAAAAGGATATTTGAGTATCGAGTATATTGCAAAATCAGTATCCTTTACAGTATGGTTATTGTACAGCATGTTTTTTTTAATGACTACACAACTATTTACAATGCTTTTAATCGTAAAGAGACATTTAATACGTTTATTACATTTCCATTACAACTAATAATTGTCAAGATAATTTAATAATAGAATACTACTACTACTAACAATAATAATATAAATAATAATAATAATTATTATTATAATAATAATAATTAATAGTAATAATAACAAACAAAAATAATTATAATGATAATAGTATTAATAGTAATAATTGTTGTAATAATAATAATTGATAAAACATATTTACCTTTCAAAATATAAATACTAATAGTAATAGTAAATAATATAACAAACATTAATGTTATTATTATTCAATGAATAAAATATAACAATAAAATGCAATGTAAAATAATAGTACAGCCAAAAAGACGCCAGTTCCTCATTTTGTACGAACCTAGTGGCTCTAATTAAAACAAAAAATCCTTGTCCACTACTACTCAAAAGACCTCACTAATAAGCCTCATTATACCTCACTAATAAGCCTCATTATAATACCACACCTGTCTCTCAACTGTCAGTCTGACTCTAGCTTTAGGAAAGCGGCCGGCAAGGGATTGGAGTTTTCGCAGAGAGGCCCCAGTCCTGACGTTATTCATGACTTACAGTGTGCTGGCTTAATAATCCAATAGGGTTGATAGCCTCTGAAATCCTATTTTAACTAAAGCGGCCAGTCACCTTTCTTTTCTACTTCGGTCTTCCTTTCTACACTTTCTTCATAAACCTAAGCAATGTATTTAAATTGTTATTAAACAATAATCTGTCTTGCCACTTTCACAACAATATTACAACTATGCATACTATCATTAACATACTAAAAACACCAGTTCCGTATCCCCTATAAAAGTAGTGGTTTAAGTTTATAAGAGCCTTCACCTTCCATTACTGCCAATACATACCATTCCTCCCTAATGACCAATGTGCCTAATTATCATTGTAATACCAAGATCTCAACATCAAATTAACATCTCTTGGGCTACAGTCACTACATAACCCTCTCATTAAACCATAAGCCTACCTCTCACACTAAATACACAGAGATAAAATAAAATGAACAAATAAACACACACACACACACACAAAGACACACATATATAAAGTCCCTAACAGACTAGGTCAATTCCCCCCGCCCCCCAACACACAAACACTTCACAAACTCAGACCGTATCTCTTAAGTGTTTATCTGCATAACACTGACACTCATAAACACACTCACTCCGAACTCCACTGACATATGCACTCACACACACAGATCCGATACACTGACACACACACTCCATGCTCCAGGGCCGCCGAGGGTCAATTGTCGACCCTTTGGCTTTCTCTCTCTAAGCTAAGCTAAGCTAGAACCAGTTATAAGTACCGCCAAAGCAACTTACGAATCAAGTGCTCCTGAATTAGAAAACCAACATAATTCCTAAGAAGAATTATCAACAATCAGTGAAAAAGTGGCAGTGAGATTGGTGAACAGTGGTGAACCCATGGTGTGAGTGTGGCTTTTCTCAGTAAACAAAATGACAGTGACGTATAGCCGTACCGCCCTTTTTCGGCTGAAAAGGGGAATGGATACCCAGACAGCAGTGTTATCACAAAACTAAAAGCTCTAAACATTGTTTATGCCAGAGGACCCAAGACAAACTTATCCCAAGAAAAACAAATCGAAAGAATAGTCAGTGTTAGAAGAAGAAAACCAAAACCAAAAATAATCAAGCCATACCAATACACAGAAGTACCAAGACAATGGTACGACCTGCCGACCCCCCTGCCATCAAATGTTACCTCACTCAACAACAAGCTGGAGGAACTCATCATCACAACACGGTCAGTAAATAGCAAAGTTATATATAGCCATCGCTGAGGCCTTGCAAATTACCCCCGAGATTTGCACCATAGAGGATTACCACCTGTGTTCCCACCTACGAACCTATAAACGTAGAGGAGGTGTTGCCCTTTTTTGCCACCAGGACCTACAGTATACCCACACAACTAAAGATTAATGTTCCTGACACAGTCGAAGCACTTCGAGTTCGTGTTACACCAAAACACAGCCCTAGACAGGCAGTCTCTATAATTTACTGTGTAGTGTATCACCCCCCACGGTCACCCTCCAAGGATCTCTTATTACAGCACCTCACGTACACCTCTGACTCCCTCAGGACAACCTACCCCAGTGCTAGAATTGTAATTTGTGGCGACTTCAATTCAATTGATACCACTCATCTTCAAGAACAACTCCACCTCACTCAAGTGCTTAATTTTGCAACACATGGCAACAAAACTTTCGACCTCATTCTCAGGGACATGAGTGACATGTACCGGACTCCAACAGCTCAATCGCTGTTTGGTAGAAGTCCTCACAAATCAGTCCTGTGGTCACCAGTCCCCACCACTACCCCCCCCCCCCCCACCTCCCCCACCAGCCCTTGACACCAACATTTATCGCCCTCTAACTGACTCTGGTATCAGGAATTTTGGGCAATGGATCACTCATTATCCCCGGCAGGAAGTTCTTACACCAGATGACGTGGCCACCAAATGGGAAAATTTCAGCAACGACATCAACCAGGCATATGAGCAATCTTTCCCAACTAAAACTTTGAAAATCCATCCAGATGATGTACCTTGGATCTCGCATCGCATCAAAAGACTCATCCAGCAGAGAAACCTGGCCCTAGAACAACTAGATATGAACCTCTACAGAAAACTTTGCAACAAAGTCATCCATGAAATACGTAAAACAAAGATAACCTACTATCGCGAGAAATTGAAACATCTGAAGGATTGGCAAATGGTACGACGGTATAAAAAGGCTTACCGGAATGACAAAGCAAAAACCTCTATCACTTCCCTGTGTGAATCACCTAACCAATGAAAATGCCGCCAACGAAATCAATAAACATTTCGCCGCTATCTGTCAAGGTCTACCGGCACTACAAACGGAGCAACTTCCTGCCTACCTTCCCTCCCCTACCCCCATGAATCCGTGGAAGAGTATCAAGTTTCAAACCGCTTACAAAATCTTAAAACCAAGCGGTCAGTCACAATTCAGGATATACCAGCAAGAATTTACCAAAATGGGCCCATTTTTCTATCTCATGTTGATCAACAATGCAATGCGAGACACAGATGCACGCTAGAAGTGCGTGGATGACTCAACAATCTCAGTGAGCATAGACAACACTTCACCTGACTCCAGCGTACTTCAGGTCCTTGTCAACCAACTTCAGGCCTGGACTTCAGCCAACGAAGTCACCATAAATAGTGCCAAAACAGTAGTACAAAGGAGTACAAAGGAAATCAAGCAACAACAGATCTAGTGACCCTTCTAGGCTGCTTGTCCTCCAAAACACTGAGGATCAAGTGTCCAAACAGTGGTTTAGAGTGGGTAAGGGAACATTGGAAAGGGAACTACTGCCCTGCCACTAACGTGGCAGGACTAGGAAGTTAGTAGGGGACATATGGGTTAGTAACTGAGGGGAGGATAAAATAAAGTTATTCATTTACAAACGCAGTCAGTCGCGGGTTTGATGCGAGATATTTGTCTAGGCGGAATTTAAATGAATCAACGGTGCTGCAGTCTATAACGTCTCGGGGAAGCCCATTCCACAAGTTGACAACTCGATTGAAGAAGAAATTCTTAGATTCGTGTGAGTTAAAAGATTTACCAATAATTTTGCAACCGTTTCCCCGCGTGTAATTAGATTGGTCGATAGTGAAGTACTTACTACAGTTCATATTGTCGATGCCTTTGATGATTTTGAACACTTGAATTAAGTCACCTCTTAATCTGCGCTGGGTTAAAGGAAATAGATTTAATTCTCTAAGACGCTCTTCGTATGGTTTGTTCTTTAGGCTAGGTATCATTTTGGTAACTCTGCGTTGAACTTGTTCTAGCTTGTTTATGTCTTTTTGGTAATAAGGGCACCAGCATTGAACGCAGTATTCCTGAAGAGGGCGGACTAAGGAATTGTAAAGGGTTAGGATAACGTCTTTGGATTTATGCTCAAATGACCTGCCTATAAAGCCAATTATTTTGTTTGCCTTCTTAACAACTTCTGAACATTGTTGACTCGGTTTTAGGTTATTCGATATTGTTACTCCCAGATCGGTTTCTCTGTTTACATTCTTAAGATGAGTGCCATTCATCGAATAGTTTGCTTTCTCATTTAGGTATCCGATATGTAGTACTTTACATTTATCCGCATTGAAACTCATTTGCCAAATTTGGGCCCAATGTGACAATTTATCTAGATTGTGTTGCATATCGTCAACGTGATCTTTTGAGAGTACGCTATTTGCAATTTTTGTATCGTCAGCAAATTTTGAGATTGTACAGGTGAGACCCTCATCTATGTCGTTGATGTAAATTAGAACGATAATTGGTCCTAGTACCGATCACCCCGCTACTTACATTGGTCCATTTAGATGCCTTACCGTTTATGACGACCCTTTGCTTTCTGTCGCTGAGCCAATTTTCTATCAATTTCAACACACCGTCTTGTATTCCATGCGCTTTTAGTTTTAGCAGTAAACGTTTGTGGGGAACTTTGTCAAAGGCCTTTTGAAAATCAAGGTATATAATATCTACAGCTTTACTCTCATCGTAGAGGTTGAGGATATCGTGGAAGAAGTCTAAGAGGTTTGTTAAACAGGAACGTTTTTTACGAAAGCCGTGTTGAGTGTCTTTAAGTATGTTATTTACCTCTAAGTGATTTACGAGTCTGTCTCTTATGACCGTTTCTAGCATTTTACATACAACTGAGGTTAAGCTAATTGGACGATAGTTACTGGGTAGGGATTTGCTGCCTTTTTTGAATATCGGTGTTACGTTGGCTATCTTCCACTGATCAGGCATAGTTCCGGACTGCAAGGATTCATTGAATAGTAATGTCATTGGTTTGGAGAGCTCATCCTTAGCTTCCTTTAGAACTCTAGGCGAGATTGTATCAGGTCCAGGCGTTTTATTTACCTTGAGTTTATCTAAACAATTCAATACTTCTCTCTCTGTAACGGTGATATTGCTTAGAACATCTGAATTATCAATCTGAATCGGCGATGGTGTAGGGATATCACTGAGGTCTTCTGTTGTAAAAACTGATGCAAAGAAGGTATTGAGGGCATTACTCATTTGTACTTCGTCTTTGGTGTATTCTCCATTTTCATCGACTAACGGTCCAACAGTTGAAGTAACTACTTTTTTCTTTCTGATATAACTATAGAATTCTTTCGGGTTTGTTTTACTTTGATTCGCAATATGTAACTCTAGGGTCTTTTTACTTTGCTTAATTAACTTTTTGGCTTTGCGTCGTAGCTCTACAAATTTCACCCGTTCTTCGTCATTTTGTGAGGATTTTAATCTATCATTAGCAAATTTTTTAGCAAGCAGGCAGTTTGAAATATCTTTATTCCACCAATTGGGCTTATTCTTATGGCCTGGACGCCGTATTTTCGATGGTATGCAGTCTTGCACTGCTTTTAGGTAAGTGGTTTCGAATAACTTCCAAGATGTATTTATGTCGTTATTGTTAATTAAAAAGCTCCAGTCAGTTTCTTTAAACATAGCTCTAAGTTTATGAAAGTTTGCTTTCTTGAAATTAGGGACTTTTTCGATGCTACTATTTGGTTCGTTACTAGTAAAGTTTAAAGTGAAAGTTATCGTACGATGGTCACTGTTACTGAATTCATCACCAACATTCAAATTCTCTATTAATTCTTCTTTTGTTGCAAGTACAATGTCAAGAACGTTATTACCACGGGTCGGTGTTCGAACAAATTGATAAAGCGAACTCTCTTGCAAGTTCGTATACAAGTCATGTCCGGAGTGTGAAGTAAGAGTATCGCCCCACTTGGTCACAGGTAAATTAAAGTCGCCAAAAAATACGGTATCTTGTGAGTTACTTACATCTGCAATTTGTTCATAAATTTCTCGGTCAGTTTGCACTGATTGAGCTGGAGGTCTGTATATTAATGCAAGTATTATTTTTGTACCTTTATTATTCTTTATTAGCACAAAAGATGTGTCGACGTTCACAATTTGAGGTTTTGACAAGAGGGTCGGGTTAAGACTTTCTTTGATATAAAATAAAACGCCACCTCCATTTTTATTATTCGGCTTTTCTCAAACATTACATAACCGGGAAGTGAATACTCTGCTAAAAAGTCTCTATCTACTGTATGGAGCCAAGATTCTGTTATACCAATCACATCATAATTTTCAGTAAACACTAGTTCCTCTAAATCTGAAAATTTATTGCGTATGCTACGAGCGTTTGCATAGAAAACCTTTAAAGTTGCGGTTTTAGAACTCACAGAACGTTCTTTAATCAAATTTTTGGTTCTGATCGGATTTACATTTACATTCATGGCTGACATCGGTCCTCGGTCGTTATCCCTGGCGGTTTTGAATTTGGGTCGTGTTGGTGGAGCTTTATCCAAATTCGCGGTTCTTGACAGATTAGCATTTAATTCCTTCGCAGGTTGCCGCCCTCGCTGTCTTCGGTCCTCCTTCCTGGTTGTCCTGTGCCGAGTCGATTTCTTCTCCGAAAATCCTTCACCGCATCGTTGAGAAGACGCCCAAAACGTGCTGCTCCCACCTGGTTCAGATGAACTCCATCGTCCGAAAACAAATAGTCATCGTAGTAGAAATTGTCCCAGGTGTCGACGAATCCCACGTTTTCCTTCCTGCAGAGGTTTGCTAGACAACGATTTGTGCTGGTGGCTATGTTGTAAAACCGGCTCTCTACACCAAGCCGGGGGACGATTCCTGAGACGATGATCCTTGATGACTTCTCCTTAAACGACTTGATCAGCTGCTGGTACTTTAAAAGCAAATCTTCCGACCGGGTTCGCTGTACATCGTTGGATCCCACGTGGATGACGTACATTGTATTAGCAGGGGCCAGCTTAGATACTTCGTCAACTGCAGAAACTACGTCGTCCACACCACCACCAGGGATACAAAAACGCTTCCTGGTCTTAGGTGCTCTGGCGCAAAACTCTGTGAGCTGACCACATATCATCGAGTCTCCCACGAGCCGGACTTCTTCTATTACCGCTTCGTCATCTGAGTCTGCGAGTATCTGGACGCGGTTTTGACACTCGGTAATCGGTATGGGTTTCCTGGTCTTGGGGCAAACGTTGTTCCTCACAACACGGAAGTTGTCTTGAGGGGGAAGAGAGTTACTATTTGTTTCTTGAGTATCGGAACCATCAGATGAAATGGCTACTGCAGGCGTTGAATTGTTGGCAGTTGACGTTGGGGCGTTGGTAGCTGCTGGAGTTGCGGTGACAATTGAAGTTTGTGGTACTCCAACATTGAGTGTTACAAACTCTTGGAGTGATTCCAGCTTCATGGTGAGGACGTTGATCTTGTTGTAGGCTTCATCTAATTTCACTGTCAAATTCTCTTGTTGCTGGCAGAGACGGCAGACTTGAAGATTGACAGTAACACACATTGACTCACCAAACCTACCGGCGCAGTTCGTACAAGTGCGAGGCATGGTAACTGTCAGTTTCTTCAGATCACTTCACTCACTTTAAAACACTTAACTCACTTTAACCCTTAATTAGCGGCTCACCACATAAGTCAAGTTAAATAAAGCTGGACTATGTGGCGGCGCTCGACATAGGTCGAGTGGCAATTTCAGCACGTAATGTTGCTGAGAGAGAGAGACAAGTGGTGGCAGGAGAGTAGCGAGCGTATGACTGCTCCAGACCACCGCGGCGAACATACTGACACGAATCCCAGCTCCCTCCTCCCTCTCTCACTCGCTATATAAGGAATTGTATCGGGAAAGTGGCTAATTACATGCTTTTTGCACTCGCGTTGCACGGTTATTGCAAGAAAACTAGCCATCATAAAAGGATCGTTATGGTGTTATTCGAAAGCTCTGTTTATGCCCTTTCAGGGATAGGTACTTGTTTTACGTTCTGGGTCTTATTTAGGCATGAAAATGATCACGTAAACAGCCCTATTTTGGCTAAAAACACCCCGCTGGGCGGTACATATAAATAAACCGCATAGGCTGCTCGTAAGGTGTTAAAACACTTAACTCACTTTAAAACACTTCACTCACTTTAGAAACACTTCAATCACTTCAACCGAAAACAAATATGTTGAAATACACAACAATAGGTTTTCAGGGGTGATAGCCTAACCGAAAACAAAACAATTGAGATACGCAGAATTAGGCTTCCAGGGGCGATAGCCTAACCAAAAGTTTTTAAAAAATTTAAATACGCACCAATAGGCTACCAGCGTTGAATAGCCTAACCGAAAATAATAAAATTGAAATACGCAGACATAGGCTACCAGGTGTGATAACCTAACCTTAAACAAATATATATATATAACAGAATATGTAACTAAATATACAATTCACCAAATAGAGATATAAAAATAAAGTGTGACCGCACACAAGGGGTTAATATACTGTATCAACAGATGGCCCTGGTGTCACTGTAGCCTAGTAAAGCAGTAGCCTACTCTTTTTAGATAAAACAAAACAAAATGTATCAGTCAAAGGTTACTACAAGATCGTGCAAGGAACAACTAAAATTACAGATATATATAGCTACAGTAGGATACTAAATACAATATCTACTAGAGTTAATAAGAACAACAGATTGGCTGGCTATAGTGATGCACATCAGCGTGAGTTCAGACATCATCGACCCCCCTCTCATCACCCTCGGATCCAGCACTCTACAGGTAGTGAACAATTTCAAAATATTAGGTGTCATCATAGACGACAATCTAAATTGGAAACCCCACGTCAGTAGTGTAGTAAAAATCTGTGGCTATAAATTCTACCTCCTTCGCCGTCTTAAGTCGCTAGGCGCTCCCTCACCCGACCTCTCATACGTGTACAAGTTGTTAATTTTGCCCTAACTCACTTATGCCTGCCCAGTATGGACCTCATCACTAACAGCAACACAGAAAGAACAACTCGAAAAAGTGCAGAAAAGAGCTTGCAGGATCATTCTAGGACTCTCGTACACACACTACCCCGAAGCGTTACGGTTCCTGGGGTTAGAAACGCTATCGAGCCGATACCAGAACCTCACTCTGAAATTCGGTCAAAAACTACTCGCCAACCCACGTCACCGAAACATGTGACTCCCACCCCCAGCGCCCCCTCCCAGGAGAGTTACCAGGCACCACAACACCATCACCCCTATACGTGCAAGGACATCATGATATCAAGCAAGCCCCATCCCCTATATCGTGAACCTAATCAACCAACAATAAGACAAGTCATAAATCATCACTAGTGTGCGACTAACCATATATCGCGTTTAGTGTCAAACCCACCAACACAGTGGGAAGGCAGTGTCACACAAGCTCTTTTTTCGTCAACTTTGACTGGCAAGCCACCATCGGTAAAGTCTCCGCTCCTAACGCAAATTAGCCTTAACACATTTCAGGTTAGATATACTGTATATAAATGAGTAAACAATAACAAAAACAATAATACATAATAAATACATTAAATCATTAATAATTTAATAAATATTCTTTCTCCCGACAAATGCCACGCTCGTGTAAACACCAGCTTTCTAAAATACGGTGAACCGACTAAAAAAAAACACACACACACACACAAAAATCATACGTAATCAAAGTCGTACGAGATATGTCATCTCTATCCTAGATTAACAAGTAAATCAACTCACAAGCTTTCAGAGAAAACTTGTAAAATGTACCAATATCATCTCGACTTGAAAATAATTAGCTAACCCCGTACATAATATCTAACTGACCAAAATATAATACCAGTAGCTTTTATGCAATCTCTTACTTTGGTCCATATTGTATTGTAAGTTATATAAGTTAGAGTTAAGCAACAAACTGTTCCTTTGTACATTTTCAGCCAATGGCTGTAACTATCAATAAACCGTTTATTATTATTATTATTATTATTATTATTATTATTATCACACACACACACACACACACGGACAGAACCATTGCCCGCACACTGCCATACATACAAACATATCATATACCAACACACACACATACAGAGAGAGAGAGAGAGAGACCCAGATCGTAACTCTAAAGTGTTCATCTGCATTACATCACAGTTTACGAGACGGTCCACCCGCGCCGCTACCCAACCCGGAGTTAATGAGGCCATCAGCTATATACCAGTACTGAGGGAGAATTATGCTCGCCGCTCAGCTTTCGTTATAATTACTTGATTTTACTTACATTTATGATATATATATGGTATCCGTTATTAAGGGGGGATGGTTCACTTTTGGTCGATTTTTTCTTGTATGTATTATTTTTCTAGTTTTCCGCCCTAGACCTCCATCAAGCTAAACAAAATAAAACACCCCCAAGACTTCCCTTCAAGATAAATGTGTACAATTTTCGATAGAAAAATGTCCCGCCGAAGGCCGATTCCTCTTATATTTCAGGATCGCTATCGCTCGCCAGGAAAAAATCGACACCTATTTGACACGAAAAACCTTTGTATTGACAAATAAATGGGGTGACAGGTCTTAAAATCGCCATACTAATGAGCAGAACGTCATCAAATCTGAAAGCTGAAGGGGTTAAGCATGAGGGAGAAAGGGGGCCAGAAAAGCAACCCATCTCCCCTTAATTGAAGGAGAATGATTCCCTTGGCTGAGCTCTCTCTTTAATTACTTGATTACTTGAGGGCGCTTGGCTGGCTTAATTTACTTCTCTAGTCAGCGGTTATTTATATATAGCAAGGGTATTGATTGTACACTCGGATACCATAGTCTCTTGCCCACTCATATGAATTCATTTACCCCCTATGTTTTGATTTATGCAATTATAACTATCAGGATTGATTTTTAGGTAGAGCTTGCTTACCAATAAATAGTATATACTGTATAGTTTTGTAGTTGAAATATAGAAAATGGTATTCATAAATTCGTTTCCAGATAAATGCTTCCATGATTATAAATAGGTGAAGTATACTTACATTTATGATATACCTATGTTATCCGTCATTAAGGTAGAATGATTCCCTTGGCTGAGCTCTCTCTTTCATTGTTGATTGCTAGTGGGCGCTTGGGCGGCCTCATTTATTTTATTCGCCAATGGTTATAATACATACACCACAATAGTATAATTATAGGACAGCTATTCAATGTCAGCGTACCAAACTGTCCTCTCACATACGGACGATGAGGGAGAATTTTGCCCTTTTCTGAGCTCCCTTTTTAATGTCTTGATTACTAGAGAGCGCTTATCTAGCTATATGTCTTTGTCATGCGAATGGTTGAATATATAGATGAAACTGAGTCTTAACTTATGTTTATTGTATATCATTAGTATTGTCTGGACTGAGGCTCACCACCAAGTGTACGAGGGTTCAGAGATAAGTATGCCCTTTTGCAGAGCTCCCATTGAAAGGGTTAGATTATTAGAGGGCCCTTGGGTCTATTTATTGTTCTGGTCAATGACCAAATATACAGAGTAAACTGATGTAACGATATTTGTGTTGTATGGCATAAATATTTCTTGAATCTAGGTCGTCCATAATGTATACGAATGTTCAACAGAATGTTACCCTTCACACAACTATTGTTTAAGGGGAGACGGTCGTTTTTCTAGATCCCCAATAGTTTTCAAATTTTACGATGTCTGCCCCATTAGTTTGTCGATTGTAAGACTTTGCGCCACATTTCCTTGTCAATATTAAGACCTTTCGTGCTATTTCTAGATGTCGATTTTTTTCTGGTGAATGGTATTGAGCCTGTAGTTTTGGACGAACCGGCCTTCGGGCGGAACATTTTTCTACCGATTTTTTGTTTCAAATTAATCTAGAAGGAGGATCTAATGGATGTGTTTTTTAAAGTTTGATGGAGGTTTATGGAGGAAACTAGAACAATAATGATAAATGACAAAAATCGTCCAAAAAGTGAACCATTATTGATGTGATTAATAGATGGTTCTTGGGCGACTTAATTATGCCTGGCCACTAACTGAGTATATAAAATATGGGTATTGATTTACAATACATTATTATGTATTATATATGTGTATGGTTCGTCTTCATAAACCTGTGCTATGGGAGAATTGAGCCCTTTGTTGGTTGAATTCTCTGTTTAATTACTTGACTACTGGGGGGGAGGGGGGGGGGGGGAGGGGGCCTATTTATGTTTCTGGTAAACAGTTCAATATATAATAGAGGGGTATAATTTATTTTTCTGGTCAATAGCTTAATATACTGTATACCGGGTAGATATAGCTTAATATACTGTATACCGGGTAGATATAACTTACTCTGAATTATGTGTATTGTATGTCATTAATATTTTCTGGACTGAGGCTCCCTAATAGGTATACGAGTGCTCATGGAGAATTATACCCATTTTTGTTTTACTTGTTTTCTAGAGGTCCCTTTAGTAACTTAGTGCACGGTACTTCTTCAGTCAATGGCTGTATACATCTAACAAAGGTATTTAGGGGACAGTGGCTGTTTGTTTGGTATATTAAGTCATTTATTCATATATGTTGTTAGTTTTCTCCCTAGACCTCTATCAAGCTTAGACCCCCCCCCCCTAGACCCCCTCTTCCAGATAGATTTATAATTTTTTCGGTAGAACAAAATTCCCGGCCAAAGGCCAATTCCTCCTAAAATTACAGGCTCGCTATCGCTCGACAGGAACAAAATCGACACCTATATGGCACGAAGGGTCCTAATATTGACAAAGAAATGGGGTAAACGGTCATACAATCCCCAAACGAATGGAACCAA
>CM064517.1:6703648-6713648 GCA_032716605.1 Paralithodes platypus
TCAAGAAAGGAGGAGGAGGAAAGAGAGAGAGAGAGTGAGAGTGAGAGTGAATGTGGGGGGAGGCGTAAACATCTATGGGGAAAAAAATGAAATATGAGGCGATCAGGAAAGGTGGAGGAGGAGAATGAGAGAGAGAGAGAGAGACAGAGAGAGAGAGAGAGAGAGAGAGAGAGAGAGAGAGAGAGAGAGAGAGAGAGAGAGAGAGAGAGAGAGAGAGAGAAGGGGGGGGGTAAATGAAGAATGACATGATTAAGAATAACAAGGAGAACAGGAAAAGGAAGAAGGAGAGAGAGAGATTGATAGATAGATAAATAGAGAGAGAGTACAAAGGAGTACAAAGAAAATCAAGCAACAACAGACCTAGTGACCCTTCTAGGCTGCTTGTCCTCCAAAACACTGAGGATCAAGTGTCCAAACAGTGGTTTAGAGTGGGTAAGGGAACATTGGAAAGGGAATTACTGCCCTAGAACTAATGTCCGTGGCAGTATTAGGAAGTTAGTAAGGGACAGATGGGTTAGTAACTGAGGGGGGGATAAAATAAAGTTATTCATTTACAAACACAGTCAGTCGCGGGTTTGATGCGAGATATTTGTCTAAGCGGAGTTTAAATGAATCAACGGTGCTGCAGTCTATAACGTCTCGGGGAAGCCCATTCCACAAGTTGACAACTCGATTGAAGAAGAAATTCTTAGATTCGTGTGAGTTAAAATATTTACCAATAATTTTGCAACCGTTTCCCGGCGTGTAATTAGATTGGTCGATAGTGAAGTACTTACTACAGTTCATATTGTCGATGCCTTTGATGATTTTGAACACTTGAATTAAGTCACCTCTTAATCTGCGCTGGGTTAAAGGAAATATATTTAATTCTCTAAGACGCTCTTCGTATGGTTTGTTCTTTAGGCTAGGTATCATTTTGGTAACTCTACGTTGAAATCGTTCTAGCTTGTTTATGTCTTTTTGGTAATAAGGGCACCAGGATTGAACGCAGTATTCCAGAAGAGGGTGGACTAAGGAATTGTAAGGGGTTAGGATAACTTCTTTGGATTTATGCTCAAATGACCTGCCTATAAAGCCAATTATTTTGTTTGCCTTCTTAACAACTTCTGAACATTGTTGACTCGGTTTTAGGTTACTCGATATTGTTACTCCCAGATCGGTTTCTCTGTTTACATTCTTAAGCTGAGTACCATTCATCGAATAGTTTGCTTTCTCATTTAGGTATCCGATATGTAGTACTTTACATGTATCCGCATTGAAACTCATTCGCCAAATTTGGGCCCAACATGACAATTCATCTAGATTGTGTTGAATATCGTCAACTTGTTCTTTTGAGAGTACGCTATTTGCAATTTTTGTATCGTCAGCAAATTTTGAGATTGTACAGGTGAGACCCTCATTTATGTCGTTGATGTAAATTAGAAAGAGAATTGGTCCTAGTACCGATCCCTGGGGTACCCCGCTACTTACATTGGTCCATTTAGATGCCTTACCGTTTATGACTATCCTTTGCTTTCTGTTGCTGAGCCAATGTTCTATCCATTTCAACACACCGTCTTGTATTCCATGCGCTTTTAGTTTTAGCAGTAAACGTTTGTGGGGAACTTTGTCAAAGGCCTTTTGAAAATCAAGGTATATAATATCTACAGCTTTACTCTCATCGTAGAGGTTGAGGATATCGTGGAAGAAGTCTAAGAGGTTTGTTAAACAGGAACGTTTTTTACGAAAGCCGTGTTGAGTATCTTTAAGTATGTTATTTTCCTCTAAGTGATTTACGAGTCTGTCTCGTATGACCGTTTTTAGCATTTTACATACAACTGAGGTTAAGCTAATTGGACGATAGTTACTGGGTAGGGATTTGCTGCCTTTTTTTAATATCGGTGTTACGTTGGCTATCTTCCACTGATCAGGCATAGTTCCAGACTGCAAGGATTTATTGAATAGTAATGTCAGTGGTTTGGAGAGCTCATCCTTAGCTTCCTTTAGAACTCTAAGAGAGAGAGAAAGAGAGAGCTAGGGGTGGGAGATGGAGATAGAGAGATAATTAAAATGTGAGCAGGAAAGAAGTTGCATATTAAAAGCATGTAAACTTAATATTCTTCTATTCCTGATATGAACACATTTCATCATAATTTTATAGATGATGAGTTAGGTATTTTTTTTTAAATATTAACACTTCATTAAAATCATACAACACTTAAACAAATCATATCTTCTCTGTATGAAAGTTATTGAACCTTATTTTTTAAAGCTAGACAATAATACATATTGAAACGATAGAGGTGAAAGTGTTTGCGATTCAGTGGATAATATATATAATTTATCATGATTTCCTTACATAGTGACTTTTAGGAGTTGGGGTGGGATGTTCAATGGCGCTAATAAGTCATGTATCCGCTGTTATTACGTTTGGCTGGCTCTGTACTGTATTTATGTCTGTCAGATGTTGAATAGGGTGGGTAAGTGTAGGAACATGTTGGTATATATCTCACTCAAAAAGAAGAAACGTGTGTAAATGTTGCTGATACCAATTATTGATCAAAACATAACTGCCGCCGAGACATCACTTATTTGGCCGACTGTACAGTATTTACGTAATGTGTATTTTGTTTACTAAGACATATAATTTAGCCTAACATTTTAATGAAACATATGAACATCATAATGTTGTATACAAACCATATCACCTTAAGAAATTACATTCTTCTCTATTGAATCGAAAAGGAAAGGCATTTTTGTATCATTATCACCTGTTATCATTATCACCTGTTATCATTATCACCTGTTATCATTATCACCTGTTATCGTTATCACCTGTTATCATTATCACCTGTTATCATTATGTTTGGGCACGTAAATGTTGGAATATAAAACTTGGTATATCATGGAGCCGGGGTGGGTTGGGGGGGTGGGTGGGGTGGGGAATTACAGTGCATAAATGTGAAACTAGTCTATGAAGAGTGTTAGGGTATTGACAATAGTTTTGCAACACAAGAAAGGAACGGAAGCAATGTTTATGATTGGGAAAACAGGATTATATGGTAGACAGAATTAAATACGTTGAAATAGAAAGGCTCTGGGTTGAGTAGAACAATTGCACTTAAATCCACAAAATATAACAGGTAGTGATTCAGAAAATAAAAAAAATAAACGACCTGCTAAAGCAAGGAAGCAATATATATGCTGGGTCTAGAAAGAAAACAGATGTACGTGTGGTGATTAAATAATTGGATATGGGATCAGAATCGCTACAATCACGTCAAAAATAGTAAATATAATAATTATATACAACTTGTATAGAATATATAATTATGGAATTGATAGGATGGAAAAGGAAAAGGAAGATAACAAAAAAGCTAGGCATGAAAAGAACTATAAAAGATAAATACTAAATAATTTGAATCTAAGATTATTATTGACGAAAAGTGGAAGGAAATCAGATAAATATAATGCAAGCAAGATATAAGATAGGAAAAAGGAAATACGAGTAAGCAGACCCCGTAAAGAATTAAGGGGGTAGTGCTTGGTTTTTGGTCTATATATTTATTTATTTTTTGAGTTTTCTCGCTAGACCTCCATCAAGCTTAGAAAAACACCCACTAGATCCCCTTTCAAGATTAATTTGTACCCGGCTGAAGGCCGTTTACTTCTAAAATTAGAGGCTCGCAATCGCTCGCCAGGAAAAAATCGACACCTAAATGGCACAAAAGGTCTTAATATTGCAAACAAAATGAGTCGAAAGGTCTCAAAATCGCCAAACTAACGGAACAAACGTCTTAAAACCGCAAAACAAATATGCGAAACATGAGGGAGAAGGGGGTCCATAAAAAGGGAGTACTACTCCGTTAAAAGAAAAAGGAAAGTGAGGGAGATAAAACTCGACAGGAATATACTGCGAAAAACGGAAAAAAAAGTGTGCGAAAAACGGAATTTGAAGGTAAATACGGGGAAGAGCAAGGTTATGGTCTTCGAAAGGGGTGAAGTCACAGAGTGTGAGGTGAAGCTGAACGGTCAGGCTATGGAGATCGTCAACTCTTTTAAGTATCTGGGCAGTGTGTTGAGTAAAGATGGGACTATGGATGAAGAGGTGCGGGAGAGGGTACAACAGGGGAAGAGGGTTGTAGGAACGCTAAAAGCAGTAACAAGAAATAGGGTGGTCAGTATGGAAGTGAAGAAGTCCTTGCATGACAGTGTGGTAATCCCGACACTGACTTACGGAAGCGAAGCATGGACGTTGGTTGAGAGACTCAGACCAAGAGTGAGAGCAGTGGAAATGAATTACTTAAGGAGTGCGTGCGGAGTTACATGGAGGGATAGACAGACTAATGAGGAAGTAAGAAGGAGGTGTGGTGTGGAGGTAGATGTGCTGGACAGTGTGAAAAGGAACAACTTGAGATGGTTCGGCCATATGGAACGTATGGAAAGCGAGAGAATGACTAAGAGGGTGTACGAGAGCGAGGTGGAGGGACAGAGGGGGAGAGGTAGACCGAATATGAGGTGGAAGGATGGAGTGAGGAACTACATGAACGAAGGCGGTGCTGGTTGGGGGGGGGGGGGGGGGCGTCGACTGACTGGGGACAGAGGTGCATGGGGGCGGTTCGTTCGTGGCCACCCCTTCGGGGATCACGGCGTCAGGCAATAGATAGATAGATAGAATATACTCTTATGTGTAAACAAAATAAGGGGAGATGGGTCGTTTTTTCTGGCCCCCCTTCTCCCTCATGTTTAACCCCATTAGTTTTAAGATTTTAAGATGTTTGCCCCATTGGTTTGTCGATTTTAAGACCTTCCACCCCATATCCTTTTCAATATTAAGACCTTTCGTGCTATTTACGTGTCTATATTTTTCCTAGCGAACGATAGTGAGCCTGTAATTTTGGAAGAATTTGTCTACCGATTTTTTTTATAATTTTATCTAGAAGCTTGGATCTAATGGATGTTTTGTTTACAGTTGATGGAGGTCTAGGGAAGAAACTAGAAACAGAAATTAATAAAGACAAACACAATTAATCATCCCCCCCTAATTAGATAATTAAAGGTCAACTTAGAATTGATAAACCATAAACTACTGTAGATCTGGACTGGACACGAAAATGAAACTTTGCAGTAAGGGACCCAAAATCGGAGAACGAACCCCCCATTTCAGACCTCGAAACCATGAAAACGTGATATTTTCGCGGTTTGGAGGTTCGTTTTCCGATTTTGGGTCCCTTACTGCAAAGTTCCATTTTCGTGTCCAGTCCAGATCTACTGTAGTCTATGTATAACCATGCAGTATATGAACACCAATATAACCATGCAGTATATGAACACCAATATAACCATGCAGTATATGAACACCAATATAACCATGCAGTATATGAACACCAATATAACCATGCAGTATATGAACACCAATATAACCATGCAGTATATGAACACCAATACTGTAGTCTATGTATAACCATGCAGTATATGAACACCAATATAACCATGCAGTATATGAACACCAATATAACCATGCAGTATATGAACACCAATATAACCATGCAGTATATGAACACCAATATAACCATGCAGTATATGAACACCAATATAACCATGCAGTATATGAACACCAATACTGTAGTCTATGTATAACCATGCAGTATATGAACACCAATATAACCATGCAGTATATGAGCACCAATATAACCATGCAGTATATGAACACCAATATAACCATGCAGTATATGAACACCAATATAACCATGCAGTATATGAACACCAATATAACCATGCAGTATATGAACACCAATACTGTAGTCTATGTATAACCATGCAGTATATGAACACCAATATAACCATGCAGTATATGAAACACCAATATAACCATGCAGTATATGAACACCAATATAACCATGCAGTATATGAACACCAATACTGTAGTCTATGTATAACCATGCAGTATATGAACACCAATATAACCATGCAGTATATGAACACCAATATAACCATGCAGTATATGAACACCAATACTGTAGTCTATGTATAACCATGCAGTATATGAACACCAATATAACCATGCAGTATATGAACACCAATATAACCATGCAGTATATGAACACCAATACTGTAGTCTATGTATAACCATGCAGTATATGAACACCAATATAACCATGCAGTATATGAACACCAATAAACCATGCAGTATATGAACACCAATATAACCATGCAGTATATGAACACCAATATAACCATGCAGTATATGAACACCAATACTGTAGTCTATGTATAACCATGCAGTATATGAACACCAATATAACCATGCAGTATATGAACACCAATATAACCATGCAGTATATGAACACCAATACTGTAGTCTATGTATAACCATGCAATATATGAACACCAATATAACCATGCAGTATATGAACACCAATATAACCATGCAGTATATGAACACCAATATAACCATGCAGTATATGAACACCAATATAACCATGCAGTATATGAACACCAATATAAGCCCGAGGTACAGTACAGTAAATGAGTCGGGCACATTATTGGCACATAATTATAGGCTTCTTTTTTTCCTTTGGCTTAAAATGGAACAACTTCGTTAGGACAAGTTTAAGGGGAGATGGGACCTTTTATCTGGTCCCCTTTCTTCCGCATGCTTATCCCCATTAGTTTTGAGATGTTAAGACGTTTGCCCCATTAGTTTGTCGGTTTTAATACCTTTCACCCTATTTCGGTGTCAACATTTTTCCTGGCGAGCGATAGCGAGGCTAAAATTGTGGAGAAACTGGCCTTCGGCCTTGACATTTTTCTACCGAAAAATTTACAACTTAATTTCGTAGGGTGATCTAATGAATGTTTTTTTTTAAAGTTTGGTGGAGGTTTAGGGAGGAAGCTAACAAATAAATTAATATATAAATAAATAGACCCCCATCCAAACAAACACAAAATATATAGGCCTATATACAAAATAACCACTGGCCCCTTAGGCCTAACTGTTGCTGTTCCCATTCCTTTGTACATTCCTTTATAACACACAGTTGGGGGAGAATCAAAGCAATACAATGCAATCAAGATACCCGGTAGGAAAATGGAATAAGAAGAAATAGGACTAGACACACAGGGTGATAACCCTTTGAGTACCAGCGACGTGTGCTATATTATATTCTAGCTATATGTTGACGATATTATGCAGCTCAGGATGGATCTGTGGTACCGGTAGTTAAAAGGGTTGGTGGAGATATATTAGCATTCTTACTATTGCTAAGGTCCTTCCTAAGCTGAATAAACTCTCCTAATAGTTGCCAGAATATGATACAAAGGACGTCCCTGGTACTGAATGGGTAAAGGAGGGCTGGGAGGATTAAAACTGTAAATAACATAATTTACGAAGCACGATATAGCAAGTCGAAGGATGGAAGACGATTATACAGAACTCTAAAACCAAAAAGGGGAATGGAAGGCAAGTAAGAAAAGTTAACTTGACGGATACAATAGAACGTGTAGCAATGTGATAAGTTAATTAGACATAGGAATACAAATAGCAAAGAGAAACAAATGGCAAAAAGTGAAATGATTAAGTGAAGACGGGCCGCTTTTCTGGTCCCTATTCTCCCTCGTGTTTAGCCCCATTGGTTTTCAGATTATAAGACGCTCAGCTCATTTGTTTGGCAATTTGTAGACCTTTTGCCTCATTTCTTTGTCAATATTAAGACTTTTCGTTTCACTTAGCTGTCGATGTTTCCTGACGAGCGATAGCGAGCCTGTAATTTAAGAGAAACCGGCCTGCGGCCGGTATATGTTTCTACCATATAATGTACAAACTTATCTTGAAGGAGGGCTTTGGGCGAGTGTTTTTTGTTAAGCTTGAAGGAGGTCTAGGGAGGAAAATAATAAAATAATTCAACAAATACATAAATGAGCCAATAAATACGACCCATCCCCCCTTAAAGAACGAATAACTCTTCTGCAAAACAGGAATAGGAAGTGAAAACAATGCATAGACAGTAGACAGAACAAGGCCACCAAGGAAGAAACAGTAAAGGGAGTTATAAACATGAAAGGGGTAAGGTGGAAACAAAGTAATGAGTTACTTAAGGGGAGATGTGCCGTTTTCTGTTGGTCTATTAGTTAAATTTATTCCTTTATTTCTTAGTTTCCTCGCTAGACCTCCATCAAGCTTAGAAGAAGAAAAAAAACTAGACCCCCCCCCCCCCCTCCCCCACTTCAAGACAAATTTGTAAATTTTTCTGTAGACAAATGTCCTGGCCGAAAGCCGGTTCCTCGAAAAAAATTCAGGCTCACTATCGCAAGGAAAAAATCGACATCTAAATAGAACAAAAGGTCTAATATTGACAAAGATATGGTGCAAATCGCCTTAAAATCGATAAACTAATGGGGCAAACATCTTAAAATGTGAAAAGTAATGGGACTAAACATGAGGGAGAAGGGAGACCAGAAAAATCAACCCATTTCCCCTTAAATGTCAAAGTAAAAATTACAAAACAAATATATATAAAGCAGGAGTTTGAAAGTAAAGGTAAAACATACTATGTAAAACACAGAGAAGACGTGGAAAAGATGGATAGAGAACATAGACAGAACTAGAAAATCAGGAAGGATAAGTGCCGTGTCACACGAGCGATATTTCCATAAATTTGTACGGGAAATTGTAGTCTGACAGCTTCAATAATTTAAGTTTCAGAACAATTTAGCTACGTAGCATAATCTAACTTCGATCTAGTTTCCGAATTCAATGCGGAAGAGCCTCAATATAGTATGAGAAACAAAAATTGCTCATCAAAAATTGCAGGAAAATGGGCTCGTGTAACACCGCCTTAAGGGAGGGCTTAGGGGAACTACACCGGAAGTTAGCACTTCCTGCTGGGGAAAGGTTTCAGCGGTCAATGCCCCTACATTTTTTATCTTCTCTCCCACATTTGCATTTGTTTTCTCTTGGCATCAGATAAAAACAGCCACATAAGTAAAGGAAGGAAAAAGAGAATATTAGACAAAGTTATTAAGGGTTAATGGGCTGGTATTTTGGTCCATATATTAATTAAATTATGTATTTCTTATTTTCCTCGCTAGACCTCCATCAAGCTTAGAAAAACACCCCCCCCAGACCCTCCTTCAAGATAAATGTGTACATTTTCCGATAGGAAAATGACCCGACCGAAGGCCGGTTTCTCTTAAATTTTAGGTTTGCTATCGCTTGCCAGGAAAAAATCGACACCTAAATGGCGCGAAAAGTCTTAATATTGACAGATAAATGGGGCGAAAAGTCTTAAAATTGCTAAACTAATGGGTTGAACGTCATAAAATCTGAAAACTAATGGGGCTAAACATGAGAGAGAAAAGGATCCAGAAAAGCGACCCATCTCCCCTTGAGTCCCTTAAGTAGGAGTATGTGGGGTATATACACTTTTTCCCTTGATTATCTTCTCGCATACATTGCCACCTTCTGTTAGTATCAGAGGAAAATAGACATCGAAATAAGGGGAAGAAAACGAGGAGAATAAATAGAAAAAAGAGAGTGTGTAGGAAATATTAGTTTGCTCCTTTCAAATACAGAATTATCGTCTCTTACACATGTTCACGTCTTTCTAGCATTAAACGAAAATACGCACAGATGTCAAAATAAATGTATATAGATAATAGTGATAATTATGATAATAATAACTACAACAAAATAATAATAGTAATAAAACAAATAATAATAACAACAATGTGATAAAGTAGAACAAGAACAAACAAAACGATGTTTAACCCTTAACTGGCGGCGCGCAAATTGTGTCGAGTGAAATAAATATGGACTATGTGGCGGTGCACAACTTATGTCGACCGCCATTTTCAGCATGTAATGTTGCTGAGAGAGAGAGCTGAGTGGTGGGACGAGCGTAGCAACGCTATGACCGGTCCCCACGACCACTGTGTACCTACTGAACTGTATCGCACCCTTCTCCCCCCTTTCTCACTCGCTACACAGGGAATTATGTAAGGAAATTACCTAATTATAGGG